>JAECUM010095771.1:0-15063 GCA_016617855.1 Megalonaias nervosa | reverse complement strand
ACGAATGTGATATAAGGGCAGGAGATGCTCCATTTGATAGTTGGCCAGTCAAGAATGAGATGATACTTGATTATTCGGAATCTGCAGATTATAAGCCTGTACCTGAATATTACAGGAACTTACAATTGTCACAATCATCCTCAGCGCCACCTCTACATGATCCTGTTGCTAGGCATAAAACTGTTTATCTTAATGGACCAGGCGGTTCTGGTAAAACGACACGCGCAATAAATCTGTTCCTAAACAATGATATGGTTTTGCTGACTCCGACTCACCGGCTCGCTAGAGAGATGAAACAACGAGGGGTTAAGTCATATACCTATCACAGTTTCTTTCGATGGAAGGGACACGCATGGATCACAGAACGAATGGGCGAGAAATATATTCCTAAGATTATTATCTGGGATGAGATATGCACGGTATCGGTAGACGTGCTAAAAATGTTTCTCCAATGGCTGTTGACGAAAAATACAGCCGTTATTATTTGCGGCTATCACGGGCACCCCCCACCCCACCCTTTGTCGGCGAATCCCCACACCGCTGGTTAAAAGAATCTGTCGATTATTATGAGGAAATGCTCGAGGACCACAGGGCAATTGATGAGTCGTTGAAAGAATTTAAAACGTTACTACGACTACAGTCGGATAGCGCTCAGTGCTCGATAATGCGTAAAGAAATTCCAGAAACAACTAACCAGGATTTTTGGAAGTTATGGCATCCTAGTGACCTGATAGTTGCATCAAGGAAATGTGTTCGTGATTCACTTCAGCACCGATTACTTCTGCTTTATCGAGAGAAATATCCAGGTTTACGTGTCTCATTGTGTCATCGCCTAGCAGATACACGTAAACAAAATATGGATGTGTTGATTCCTGGAACAAATGAGAACAAAATCTTGTACTGAATTATATTGTTGTCACCGATGTGGATATGGTTGATAAAGCACCCGCGGCTGCAGCATCGCGCTGGACCCTAGGATATACTATAAATATTCATTCATCCCAAGGATTAACTATTTCTGATACTACGATTTGGATTATCGATGACCGTGATCGAATGGTTAAATTTAGTTCATTTATCCGTAATAAGAGTGAAGAAAATGTTTCAACTACGGAGAGTTATCCCTGAATTTATTCAGGATAACTGCACCATTGTGGACAAGGATCAAACTCAGGGCAATGGCGATGATATAATAATATAAGGAAACAATTTATTGGGTATCAACAAAGTGAAGAAAAAAAAAAAAAAAACAAGCGTGAGTTTGATCTTGATGTGTTGACGATTATGACGTTGCGACAACAACAAAATAATCACTTTGCGAGCTGTAACGCAGTAATGTTACGGCAGCAGTATTCGAATAATAATTCAAAACAACTTACCGTGGATAGAATTAATAGTAGTCGTGGCCATACACGTGAAAATGTGATAATGACCTATCTTGAGTGTAAGCGACGTCGGGGTGCTAGCTTCTTGGGGGGGGGGGCAGTGAACCTTCACTTTCGGGAAGGCGGTGGTAATTGAGCATTTTCAAGAATTGCTTGTAATTGTTCACGGACAAATCCACGTTGAGGAGCAGTTGAATCTAATCTATAGATTGCAGGTCTACCCGTGGATCTTACCACGCTAGAAACTGTATGTGCGGTTACATTCCAGACTTGACCAGTCGCTCTTTTCTAACCCACTCCTTCAAGCTACCCAGGCTAATTTAAATATCTGACAGTCACATTATTACCTTGTACTAGTTGTTTTGAGAAAGAGTCTTGTCGTTGTACTGGCATGCGTTTTTTCGTGATTGCATTGATGGGTTTCATAGAAATTCTACGTCTTGTAACCTATTCGCGAGATCTTGTGATTGTGGAAGTTTCTTGAGCGTATTGATATCCAAAAAATCTCTCAGCATGTGTTCGATTAAATCATTCAACGATTGCCTGATCACGATGTAACGCAGCGTGTCCTCGTCAAATTTTGACGTTATGTTGTTTCATCATCGATGTTACTGCACCAAGAAATTCTTTGCCAGGATCAGCCTGTTGTAAATGTGACCATTGCAATGGCCCTCGTCGATAAATTCGTTCAAACGCAGAGGCAACTGCGGTGGCTGTTTTAGCAGATAACGGCTCTGCTTCTTTGTATCTACTTGCAGCATCAACAACACTTAATGCATATTTATTTGTGAGCGATTGACGTCGACGTGTTTTAATAATATCTTGCGGTAGAAACAAAATATCGGCCTGATGAACTTCATTGGGGGTACTGACATCAAAATGTCCATATTGAATTTGTTTAGGGGGTGGTAGATAAATTTGCCATATTGCCTGTCGTCCCAACCAATCTGCAGCTTCTGCATGACCCTTGCAACGTCAGCAAGTTTACTAATAGCAGCCCTACCCCTCCAGTATCCCATTGGGTTTTAATAAATGGACTCCATTATTATAATAATAATCGGCCGATTAATTACCCAGCCCCTAACACTAATTTGCCTTTCATCGCAGATTTTACCAGCTACTTCAATAGTGATTCTCGCAGCTTTTTATTATTTACCGACTTTAACGCGTGTATCAGCTTCACGTCCACGATATGTCGTTGTTGTAAATCTGGACTTTTATACGCGACATCATGAACCTGACACGCCTGATCAATCGCATTCACTGAGACTCTCCTGGTTTGGGTTGATTTCGCTCATCAAGTTGGATATCAAGTCGAGTTGCAGGGCCACAGTAATACTTAGCCCATGGAGTCCCCGGTAATGTTCCAAGTGAAGCAGCGATATCACCGCCTACTTCTCACGAAACGAAATAAACTTGTATTTTTTGGTGCCACATTTCACGCACTTTCCTGTAAGTGCACGCCTTTTATTCGTAGTCGTTATTGTTGCTAATCCACTGGTATCAGTCAATCCCTTGCACCGAACACAATATAAATTCATATTATTCGTTATATTTGCACTAATATCAATGTTATTGACTTCTCAGCGACACGAGAAATAGAACCCGTCAAGCACCATCCAGCACTGACAAACTCTATTCGAGCAATTATTATAGGGTCATCTGGATCTGGAAAGATTCAATTGCTACCTAACATGATAATGAGATGGTTTAATTGGGATAAGTTATATTTAGTGGTACCATCCGTACATGATCAACGACGATACAGTGTGCTGATGGATTTTAATGATAATGCAATGGAGATTGTAACCGATAAATCGGCCGGGGATGATATTATTACTGATATCGATGATGCTCCCTCGGTCGATGACCTTGACGGGGATATCAACAATATCGTAGTGTACGACGACGTGATGTTGGACAAGCAAACAAATCCAGCTCGAATATTTTCTCGAGGCAGACATAAAAACATCGATATGATATATGTTACTCAGCGATATATTCAAATACCAAAATTCATCAGAAACACCTGCAATCTTCTGGCGGTATTTAATGGGGTTGATGCCAACACGCTGCAAAATATTCATCAGACTTGGTGCTCCGGTGACATGGATATGAACAAATTTAAAAACTTTCTCACACGCTCAGGCGACCCCACATGGATTTGTCACGATAAAAATTTACGTGACCCCAAATCGAGGCATCGCATTGGTCTCGATAAAATGTTTGGTTGAGACATCGACCCACATTTTTTTATCCTCCGCTCACTCACCGTCGTCAATACAACAACCACAACAACAAAGTCACTTTAAGGCCGGAGGAATTGTCGCCCTTTCCTTGACACACAAAAACAATAACAAAGGCGGGCGACTGTACCTAACTGGTTCTCACGATCGGTCAGCCAATGGACGTACTCGGCACGGAAAATATTCTACTTATACTTGTATACAATGTCGGGGCAGCAGCTTGCTCGTTTAGCTTGCTCGCTGTATTCGATTTGAATTCACTCACGGTTGGAGGATTTGGCCCCCATAGTAGCTGGGGGGGGGGAGGGGGCGGGCTGACGGATACACATGTCGACAGACAGTAGCAGACAAATACGCGTAGAAGCAGTGATTTTACAAAATATCAAAACGAGGCCGTAGGGTCCGCCCCCTGCTGCTCAAGAGTTAGAAAACTGTACAGATTTTTGAACGTTTATCGTTTAAGTTGTTGTCGTTCTTCTTGTTGATTTGACCACAAGCATTTAATAAGGAATAATTTTCTTGATTAGAAATTTATATAAAATACCCAAGACAATAAAATGACCAGGATGTTCTCTTCCAGAATATACAATGTTTCTTTTAATAAAAAAGGGGTAGGCCTTGAACTAAGATATCAGTAAACAAACTAATAACTTACAAAGGTGACAAAAGCACATACACACACAATTCTATCCTCAATCATGGACAAGAGTCAAGCACAACACAGAGCAAATATACATAACAAAAGTAAAATTAAACTCTGGGGAGTTTAAAAGATAAAAGGTAGTTACATGGATATATATATATATATATATATATATATATATATATATATATATATATATCCATGGGATAACTTCTTGCAAAATTAGAAACTTGGATTAAGATGCAGTACTGTTCTAAGGTAAACATTTCTATATTTTGAATAATGTTTTATTTGTATGATTATAAAAGAGAAATATTAAATTGTTTTTTCTGGGTTACAAGTTCAAGAAGGTCATAGAGGGGGCCTTCATGTTGACATTTAGAAATCACATTTTCATATGTATTTAGAACAGAAATGTGCGATGTTTTCTTAATTAATGGACGATCATTCTTTCTTAGTACATATTGGATTATCGATCAAAAACAACACATGATTCAATGTTTACAGACATGACGCACCGTTGCGGAGAATTACCCGATGCGAAGAATAGGCCGACACGGTAATATATATATATATATATATATATATATATATATATATATATATATATATATATATATATACTCATTTCTTTCAGCGATTGATACTTTTACACACACACACACACACACACACACACACACTACAAAACGAATATATGGATGTTATCTGCCATATATTATCTGCTGGATATTATTTTCTGTTTATTATCTATTGACTTACTTGGTCTGTACAAAACGTTAGAGAAATTAGATGAATAAATGTGGCGTTGTTTCTATGTCCGTAAAAATTAATGCCGATCTGTCATGATTGAATTGTTCAGCAAATTGTATTAAAAGTAATGTTTTATTCTTGTAATTTAAATATGTATTGTTTCAATAAAGATTGCGCTTTTTATGTGGAATTGTAAAATCCCTCGAATTGCTTAACGCATTTATTATATTCTAAGTCAGCAAATTTAGACTCAATAACATTAATACAAGTTTTAGGAAAATATATTTAATGGGTCCTTTCACCCATTGTTATTGTCAGTTTATTGAATAGAGTTCTTGTTGTCATGCCCAATTTATTGATGGTACGCTTCTCAGATAGAAAGAAAGAGAGCAAGACATCATGCTGACCTCCTTGTTGCGGGCGGTGGCACTCTTGAGATGTAGGTGATACATCGCTAGTATTAGCGAAGAGGTACTGAGTTCGAACTGGAAAAGGAAGTCAGAATCTGAAATCTGCAATGCAGAAATTCTTTATTAAATCAAATATCACTCGATATGGAAAACTTACAAACAAATCAACTTATACATTTAAGATGTATAATAAAATAGTTATATTTAATAAAAGCTAACAAACTTCTCACATTCTGTAATTTGTGTATTTTGGAATTAAATGCCGAATAAATGACAAATAATGCAAAAATGTATAAGAATTAAATGTCACAACTAATACCTAGTTATTTTCGATCAAAGCTTTTATCGAATGTTTATTCTAAAAAAGTAATGTATTACTGTCTGTAATTTAAAACGTATTTTGATTTTAAATAAGTTATTTTGTAGCATGAAGTTGGTAGCAAACCATTTTTACAAGAACCAATCTTAATATTATAAATTAACGCAAATTGTAAATAAATTTAAACAATCCAAGACACACAATATTTAAAAATTAGTATTGTGTAATAAGAACATATTACAGACTTTAAAAGTAAGTGAAATAATTTCTAAATATGTTTCTTCTTAATGTATGAAGACACCTAGGCGTAATCTCTCAACCAAGACTAATGACGTTTTTTCTTTTAACCTAGATAATGGAAGTTAGAATCTGAAGTCTCCAAAGCAGCAGTTCTGACTAGGCTGTCGAGAGCGGAGTGTATATATAGTTGTTCCTTTACTGACATACATTTTCTTTGTCCTTAATAGGTCGTGGCTTACAACACTCAGCCTCAGCTTATGCATTCTTGGAGCGGTTGGATGCTCTTGCTTCGGGAAAAGCACGAAGAACCCTCCATTTTACATTCCGCTTCCAAGAATAATTTGCCTCGTCAAAAATTGCCTGCAGTGCAAAACTCAGATTCTGACTGAACCATTTTCAGTCTTTATGCCTTCTTACGTGAGTGGCTGAGAATGTTGGTGTAAATCGTTGCCTCATGTATGTATTGTATTTGCTACCTTTCTTTAGTAGAATATACAAGAATGCTATAATACCTAAGAGCTATAATATTTACTACTAAAGATTTGTTTTACAATAACACAGCTCTAACAAAGATAACCTTGATTAAAGTCATACAGTTTAGAATCACAAAATACAACAATTCTAACAATCACCATCGTTATTAAAAAATATACAAATTTAAATTACAATTCCAGAAATTGCATTTTCTTAAAATTCCTCAAACAATTACATCGTAAACACAAGGTGTGTTGAGCAAGCAAATTTCTTACTGCTAACGGTAATAGTTAAAGAACATGTGTTTCATGGAAAAAAACTTACAGCATATTTTTATGTAATGACGTATACAAACTCAGAGAAGAGACATTAGAAAGTACACGAATCTTTGAGTGCTGGAGGAAATTAAAACGCGTACTGTCTGCAATTATAAGATGACCAAACATCAAAACAAATGTCCTTATTTGGTTTGAGTACAACTCCCAAATCGCGTATAAGCGAGATACGGCTCTTCTGAGCCAGTTAGTTCCGCCACTTTTATTACAGGTAAGAAACTGTCTATATTTCTAAGATGTTCTCCAGGGTATAGGAATTTTTAATGTTTTAGAACGTCAGGGTGGTGTGTTTTTGTAGCAGTTCAATCTTAGATCGACGCGTTTGCAACATTGTTGTATTCTTTTAATACTCTTTTATTATTCTTTGTTATAAATTTTGGAAAGTTAAATTGTGTAAAGAATTGTTATTTATTTGTAATGATACTATTGATTATTTAAGAGACGAGTTCACTGCCAACTTCATGCATAATAATAATTAATTTAGAAATAAAATATTCTTTCAATTATAACATATATATTTTGGTATTTTAAGTTAAATTCAGTAAAATACTTTTATACAAAATGATTACTGTATTAGTCTGAAATATTTAATTTGTACACACTTTGGCTATCGTTTATTTATTCGATATTTAATTATTTAAATTATATTCTAAAAGACAGAAATTCAAGAATTGTATGAAGTTGGTAAGCTTGAAGGAATTTTTTAATATTTATGTATTTCTTATATCTAAATTGTAACTTAATGCAGATGTATTTCTATATCTAGAATGTAATTCATTATATCAATAATTTCAATTAAGTTCGTTCTGCCAAGAATTCAGACTTACAACGATTCCGTATCTCTCTCAGCCTTCTCCAGTGATGTAGGTAAGATCTACACTGTTAAGGGTGACACCCATTTTAAGGGAATGTGATCTCTCTCTCTCTCTCTCTCTCTCTCTCTCTCTCTCTCTCTCTCTCCATTTGTGAAAGACAAAACATTTTATAACCAGTATTGATGGGGGCGAAAGACATTTTTTAAAGAAAAAGTTATGAAATTCTTTCCATAACAAGTGGCGGAAGAAAATCCTTTCATAATAAGTGGCGGAAGAAAATGTTCCTTTCCATAACAGATATAACTGGTAAAAGGTGTGCATAGTGCGGGAAAAACATTTAAGGAAAAAGAAGCCGATAGTTTTTAGGGGTCTATGTTTGGATAGTAATCAAAAGGCGGTTACTGGATTGTAAATGTGATGTGTTCGACTGTAGATCAAAATTTTAAAATTACAACTTCCCTTGTCGCCATAAACTGTCTTCCGTTTACTCATTAACCATTTTAACATAAAATTTTCCATTGTGCCTATATACTGTCCAACCTATTCCCTTAACCATTTTAACATTATATTTTCCCTTGTCCCATAAACACTTTTGTCCCTATAATACCAATTTTATACCATCCGCATATTAAACATGTAAGCAAATTTAACATAGGTTTACCCTTCTCCCCCCAACTGTCGCACCATGTCTCATATGGGCTAATGCTAGTCGCTCATTGGCCCCAATTAGAGACATACAAGTACTCCCATGAGCCGAAATAGATGAAATAGCCTAAAAAGTGAGCAAATATTTTGATTATAAAATATGCGTGTGTTATGTTTATTTTTTCTTAAGACTCTTTATAAAAAAATTTAAAAAAATTTTTCATTTATCATATGGCGGTTGTACGTAGGTGAAAAAGGTGAATCAGGACATACAGCCATCTTACTAAAGATTCAAAAAAGGCAAGTTTGAGATCATGTTCATCGGGGATCCATCGTTTGTGTCATATTTGTATGACAGTTATCGTGAACAAAAACAATAAATATCGCCAGAACACGAAGTTTTCCAGGAGCAGATATTGGAAGTAACATGAGGTGTTTCAAGATGGCCGCTATCGCTTAACTGGCTTGAAGCAGCTGTCCCGGATTTTTGTGCCATTTTTCGTAATATATGTGCTTGTTGTCTGTCTTCGTCTGCGTTATTGTGTTCATCATGCATTGGCTGTTCTATTCGAATGTGTTTCTTCATTTTCTTGTTTTGGAAACGAGAAAAAGTATACTTTTTTCTCAGCTGTCTTGTTCCACTGCTACAACTTTCTTTCTTGTTGAACAAACCGCCATCACATGATACTCGCCAGTCCATCCGCTTATGCTATGATGGACCCTCATTAATTGCTTTAAATGACCACTCCTTGGCTCTCCACACTACATTGTGCACCAGACTAAATGACCTGGGACTACCTTCATCATTACTTAAATATAAAAGGAAGCGAAAAAAGAAACGTTGTTTCAAAGCTGGCCGGCGTAGAACAGGAAGAAGAATTCTAGTTATCTCCCTTTCGCCCTTTCCGGCACAGAAATTTATAAACTCGGTCGTTAATTTAGATAACTAATTCAAATCCCTATTAAATCGTCAACCTTTGTGTCAGCTGTCCAAGAGATACCACTGCGCATTGCATTATTCAATGCCAAATCAGTAGGACCACCGGAAAAGCGCACAGAAATAGTTAATTTTATCAACGATCAGAATATCCACGTCTTTTTCCTGACAGAAACATGGCTAAAAACATCAGGCGATGAACCCAAGTGTGCGGATCTAACACCCACCGCTTACTCCATCAAGTCGTTGCCCCACCACACTCGTGGAGGTGGAATTGCTGTCATCGCAAAGAACTCCATGACCAACCGTTTTAACCACACAACAACCTTCAATTTCTACCACACATCGTTTGAACTAGTCCAAACCACACTCACAATGGAACAAAGGTCAGTTCATTTTTTCTGCCTCTATCGCCCTCTTCCTAGAAGAAAAAACAAGCTGACTGAAGCTCTCTTTTTGGAGCAGTTTCCGAGTCTCCTGGAATATGGAAATTTGATAGGTGGCAACATGATTATTCTTGGAGATTTCAACTTTCATTTTGACTGTCCTGGAAACCCATACACATCAAAACTCTTAGATTCCATTCACGTTTTCAACCTCAAACAGTCAGTTAGCCAACCCACCCATAAACATGATCACATTTTAGACTGGATTCTTTATAGACCTGATGATAATATTCTACAGTCCTCCCTGGTGTCCGACGAACTTGCATCAGATCACCTCTGCATTATATACCATCTTGACGTATCAGTCCCTAACTCTCCACCTTTATTTGCTACCAAGAGGAACCTCCGTATGATAAATAGAACCCAACTAATGCTTGCCATCCAAGCAAACCTAAAAACTTGGTTACCTCCTACAGCAGAACAACTTGATAACTGCATGCGTTCATTGCTTGACAAACATGCTCCAGCAACCAAGTGCAGAGTATCAATTCAAAAGTGTTCTCCGTGGTATAGCAGTGTTAAGGACCAGCTGCGCACTGCTAAAAGAGACCGCCGTAAAGCTGAGAGGCTTTGGCTTTCCACCAGACCCGCTATTCATAAGCAAATCTATGAAGCCGCTAAGAAGAATGTCACAAACATAGTCCATGCAGCGAAATCAGCCCACTACAGTACTAAGATCACGGAAAGTTTCAGCTGCAAAGAATTATTCGAGATTACTAGCAAGCTAATGTCAAGGAACAAATGTACATCACTTCCAACTACCTTCTCTCCAGTCGACCTTCCGGACCTGTTTGCAAATTTCCTCCGTGACAAAGTACAAACCATTAGAGATAAGCTTGACAACACAATTTCAACTGACTCGTCGTCACCATACATTTGCGATACAGAATTTAAGCGGCAACCGTTAGCAGCATTTGAACATGTCTCTATGGATTTGGTACATACAATCGTGATGAAGAGTGCACCAAAGTCATGTGAACTTGATCCGATTCCGACATCACTGCTGCTTGAGTGCTTAGATCCAATATTGCCTTCACTAACTGATGTTATTAATACCTCTCTCTCATCTGGGGAATGCCCATCATTTTTCAAAACTGCCATTGTAAAGCCTCTGCTGAAGAAACCAACACTCGACCATAACGATTTAAAGAACTACCGCCCAGTTCCTTATCTCCCATTCATGTCAAAAATCTTAGAAAAAGTTCTTCTATCCCAACTTGTATCTCATCTGAATTCAAACAGTCTTTTTAGCAATGTACAGTCTGCATATCGCCCTTGCCACAGTACTGAAACTACTCTTCTGAAAGTAGTTAATGACCTTCTCTCTGCTTTGGATAGCAGAAAGATCACCCTCCTTGACTTGTCTGCAGCATTTGACACTATAGACCATGACATATTACTTCACCGTCTCCAGCATGTATTTGGCATTCACGATACAGCCTTACTATGGTTCAAGTCCTACTTGGTCAACAGGACACAAATTGTGTCCGCAAATGGAAAACACTCCAGCCTAGTAGATCTATGTTGTGGTGTTCCACAGGGGTCTGTTCTTGGACCTGTTCTCTTCATTCTATACACTCAGCCACTCTCAAGTGTCATAGATCATCATCCAGTGTCTCACCAATTGTACGCTGATGACACCCAAATATACAAATCTAGCCACCCAACTGAAGTTGAAGCTACCATCCAAGGTATAGAGAGGTGCATTTCCGATGTGAAATCATGGATGACATGTAACAAGCTGCAGATGAATGATGCTAAAACTGAAGCCATTCTGATTAGAACACAAAGACTTTCTCTTTCACATCCTTTACCTCAAACAATAAATATCAGCAACACCAACATCAAATTTACACAGTCAGTACGAAACCTAGGTGTTACTCTCTCACTGCACCAACATGTCATGAACATATGCAAGACTGCATATCTTGAGTTGAGATGCATCAGCTCCATTCGCAAGTATCTTTCAGTTGATGCCACTAAAACACTTGTGTCTTCCTTAGTAATTTCAGGACTGGACTATTGTAACTCATTTCTGACTGGTTCGTTTCAATATCTACTCCAGAAACTTCAAAAAGTTCTAAATACAGCTGCTCTGTACCCTACACTGGCTATCCATTCGATCCAGAATTAAACACAAAAGTTGTTCTCTGTGCTACGTTTCACTGACGGGCTCCAGTCCAACATACTTATCTGACCTCACCCATGTGTACACACCAGCAAGATACTTACGCTCCTCTTTCGACACTTATATTCTCATTATTCCCACTATGAAAATGAAATCATATGGACAACGTTCTTTTGCATACCAGGGCCCAGCAACGTGGAACGAATTGCCCACTCAACTTAGACACATAGACACAGTGATCTCATTCAAGAGCACTCTTAAAACTCACCTATTTCAACTGCAAGAACAGACTTAAAGACCTAATAATGTTTCCTTACCTTAAATATTTTCAGCATGTTTTCTGTTTTCTAATTTCAAGGTGTTTGTTTTTATTATTGTAATCATATCATTATACATGTTTTTTAAGTGTTGTCAGATGTTGTAAAGCGCTTACAGCTTCTAAAGATTAGGCGCTATACAAAGTCCTCATTATTATTATTATTATTATTATTATTATTATTAATGACAACGTTTCACCTCCACCTGAAAATGGTCAGAAAGCCTAATCAACCAAAAATCAGATTTGACCTTGAAAACTTGAAAGATCCAAAAATCGCAGAAGCCTTCCAAGCAATGATAGGTGGTAAGTTTGCACCTTTGATAACCCTGGACAGCCAAGACACCGACCTAGACTTCTTAACAACCACATTCAACGCAGCTGTGACTAGCACAGCTAGTGGGATCATTGGCAAATATCGTCGAACAAAGAAACCTTGGGTCACAACAGATGTCCTTGAACTAAATAAGAGAACTGAAAAAGGGAAAGTGAGATCATGAAGGAGCTAGAAAATGCAGAGAGAAAAACAACATGATCAGAAAAAGCATGAAAAAGGCAAAGGAGTCCTGGATAGAAAGACAATGCTGCAAAATCGAATACAGTCTGAGTAGAAATGACAGCAAAATGGCATATCAACTGGTGAAAGATCTCACAACCCATAAACAAGGGAAAACTACCACCATCCAAGACAAATCAGGAAAATGCCTCACAGAAGATTAAGAGATCCTCAAGCAATGGACAGAATACTGCTCAGAATTGTACAATCATAAGACCCAAGGAGATCCAGCAGTACTAAACTGTCCTCAGGCGGAAGAAATTGATGCCAACCCAATTCTTCACGAAGAAGTAGAAATTGCAGTTAAGTCACTAAAGAAAGGAAAGTCAGTCGACATTGACAACATACCAGCAGAGCTCATTCAAGCAGGAGGAAAAGATATAGTCACAGTCCTAACAACAATCTGCAACAAGATATGTCAGACAGGAGAATGGCCCACCACATGGACTCAATCCTTGGTCATCGTGCTCCCCAAGAAAGGAAACCTACAGCTATGCCAAAACTACAGAACCATCAATTTGATCAGTCACCCGAACAAAGTCATGCTGAAGATAATTCTCAACAGACTAAAGCCTCAAGCAGAGAAAATTATTGCTGAAGATCAGGCAGGCTTCCGAACAGGAAGGAGCACCACTGAACAAATTTTCAGTCTCATACGCCTTTGCGAGAAATACCTTCAGTATCAGCAGAATCTATACCACGTCTTTATAGATTTCAAAAAGGCCTTTGATAGGGTATGGCATGCAACCTTATGGGCAACTATGAGGAAGTACGACATCAGCTCAGACCTGGTGCAGGTTGTTGAGCACATCAATGACAAAGCCACCAGTGCTGTTCTCATCAATGGCAGCAGAGGAGATTGGTTTCGAACAACAGTTGGAGTCAGACAGGGATGTATACTGTCACCTACACTCTTCAAAATATTCCTGGAAAAGATCATGGAGGATGCCTTGCATGACCACAAGGACGCTGTCAGCATCGAAGGAAGAACAATCACCAACCTTCGCTTCGCAGATGATATTGATGGTTTAGCAGGAGATGAAAAAGAACTGGCTGACTTGGTTGAGCGCCTCGACACAACCTCCACAGCATACGGTATGGAGATTAGCGCTGAAAAAACCAAAGTGATGTCAAACAACGCCAATGGCATCAGTGCAGAAATAAAGGTCAGTGGACAGAAGCTGGAAAGAGTCACAAGTTTCAAGTACTTGAGATTAATTATCACAGATGAGGGCTCCAAACCAGAACTACTTTGCAGGATTGCCCAGACAACATCAGCAGTAACAAGGTTGAGACCGATATGGAAAGAAACTAACAGTGGTTTTGGTTCCAAAATAAGGCTGATGTGCTCGATTGTCATATCCATCTTTCTTTATGCTTGTGAAACATGGACGCTCACATCAGGTCGACAAGGAAGGATTCAACCTTCAAAATGAGATGCTACCGCAAGATCTTGGCCATCTCATACATTGACCATGTAACCAACAAAGAGGTCCACAACAGGATCCAACGAGCCATTGGATCCTATGAAGACCTCTTGACCCCTGTAAACAAAGCGCAAATTGAAGTGGTACGGTCATATCTCAAGATCATCTGAACTGGGAAAAACAATCTTGCAAGGCACAGTGCGAGGGTGCAGACGAAGAGGTAGACAGAAAAAGAGGTGGGAAGACAACATTAAGGAGTGGACAGGCATGGAATTTGGAGATTCCCAAAGGGCAGTAGAGAACAGAAAAAGATGGAGAGAATTGGTTGTAAAGTCAACTGTTGTGCCCCAACGACCTCTTAGGTTAAGGGATTGATGATGATGATGATGATGATGATGATGATGATGATGATGAGAGTCTGAAAACGAGATAATGTTACTTATTACATAATAAAAATAGATTTTTAAATTAAAATTCTTGTCCAAGTCTATATAAAGAGAACCTAAAAAAAATTATGATTTTCTTCGTGCACTGTGTTGCAGTATCAATGACCGTTGATGTCATTAACGTATTTTTTTTTTTTTTTAAGATTAAGAAGACATGTCACGAAATGTCACCATTATCGGGAAAATGATTTTGGGGCGAAAAAGCCTACTTTTATCGCGAGCAAACTTTCCTGTAATGATCTTCACGTAAATAGCAAGTACCTGGATTAAACGGTCCCAGTTTTCTCCAGATAATTTATTGTTATTCAACTCGAGTGGCTTGGCTCTGTTTTAATTACAAATGCATGTGTATTATAGTTATGTGTTCGTTGGATCTATGCTATTTTAATTCATAAGGTGTAATGTTCGTTGTTCATTTCAATTATTTTTTCATCTGATTAAATATATTGTACATTTTCCGACTTATTTCACGTAATTCCTCTTTTTAATCAAGAAACTAAAGTTTAAAAAAAAAAATAAAAAAAAAAAAAAAAAAAAAAAAA
>JAECUM010095770.1:0-61887 GCA_016617855.1 Megalonaias nervosa | reverse complement strand
TCTAACAAAACAGTTCCAGACAGTCTGCCCCTTCACATATTTTGCTGTAATGACTTAAGAAATATATGTGTCGATTGCAATTTTAAGTAAGTAAAATTTTTCGCAAAAATATATTCACGTGTGGTTTTGCAAATCGTAAAATTGCATATGTTCATTCAAACATTTCTGTTGTCAAATCTTCAGTTTTGAAGGTACGTAGCTTTTGGGCGTTGTCAAACTGTTCAATTTCGGAAGTCAGTAAATCTTGCACGGCGTCCTCAATCCCATAATGCCTAACAGAAGCGATCGGTTTTCAGAAGCACCGGAACTTATAAAGTTTCGTATTAACATTGCTAGCCTACAGTAATAAACAAGGTGATCAGGATTAAAGACCTAATTGAATTACGTACATTTTTTTCCAAAGCATTCAAATTCATTCCGTCGATGAATACGCTTTATTGAAAATTCTGGATATCTCATATTAGAGGTGTCTTCCCTCGTGTAAAGTAAGACATAAAATTAATTTAAATACGAACTAATTATCACCTGGTCGCTCTGCTAACTATTAAATTTTAATTAATTAGAACAGGTAACTGTCCCAGAATCAGGCAACGATATCTTTCAATGAGATAATTTAACAGCTGTATTTAAAATATGGATATGGCATTATCTGCGTGTTTAATCAAATTCAGCATTTGCAAATACAGAAAATCCATTGTGTGGGGCAGACGGATACAATCAATAAAGTTTTAATGTCAGACAAGATTTAATGAAATCCGGCAAACATCCTTTAAAATAAAGGTGGATTATTATCGATTAAATGTATGCCTGTAATATCCTGGTTTTTATATCTATATTCCAACTTCTTTTATTTCAAACCCACCCCAACCAATATATATATGTATATAGTTATATATATATAGTTATATATATATATATATATATATATATATATATATATATATATATATATATATATATATATATATATATAACAGTTAGGTAGCAATGTTTTCTGGAATTTGAGGCGCAATTGCAAATCTCTATCGCGAAAAACCTCCCTAATACAGTTATATATCTTGATGTTTGTCCCTACATAAAATGTACAAATTACCCGTGTACCCTTTTTGTCTGTGTACTTGACAACTGAAACTCTGACACCTTGGTATGTATAATTATACACCATCTTACTAAAATTTTCCATTTCGCCCTGTTTGAATAGAGTTTCAACACTAGGTCAGCATGTAATGACAAAATTATGCAAATCATGCAAATTTTGAGTATGCAGAGCAGAGTCCAAAAGTCAATTCCTCGTCCCCTCGTCCTAAGGTAAACGGGCAAAAAGTCAAGGGACAAAAGTCACAAATACACCTGGAACAAGACAAAACCTAACGGGACAAAAGTCACAAATCTGAATTATCACAGTAATGGTGGATATACAGGATAAAAAGTCACAGGACATGAAGAAACACTTCACAATATATGAAGTCATTACAGATTTAAACAATTCAATGGTTTAATATGTTACAGATATAAAATAACACTGCTGATTTCCAAATTGTAAAATAAATATTTAACACTGAGATCAATGATGTTTACTTAAGGCTTATGTACGACAGAAAAAGGTAGTACTGATAAGAATATACAAGTAAATCCAGTATATAATTACGTTTTAACCAAGTGTGTAAATAAATTGAACCCACTAGAACTGTGGGGGCGATATTTCACCTTCACTTGGGACGGTGAAACACTACGGCTCACTGCTCCGTCACAAGCTAGAGGAAAGAAGTAAACGCCTTATCTGAGAGTCAGTTTAGGCTCGGTGACGGAACGAATGGAAACTGGCCATGGGTATCAAAACAATAACGCCTTTAACAAACAGAAAGAGAAACCAGAATCAAAAGTATCTAAATAAATAAATACAATTTTCTTTATCATAATTCGTGTTGATTTTTTTAAAAAATACACCCTCAGCTACATGGGGGGGGGGGGCCTAGAACATACAGATATTAATAAAACCAAACCATCAACTTTCGATCGAACGGTGGTCAATTCAAAGGCATACTAGTTAAACATAGCTGGAGGTCCGAGAAGTGTCCGCAGAAATAAAAGGGGTGGTTGTAAAATCTGTTTTGAAGATCACCTGCATATTAGACATACATTACAAAGCGCCTAATTCCACTTCAAAGAGACTACAGAATTTTTGTATTGATCGCAATTCACGCAAGTAGACGATTCCAGAGTTTACTCGTGTTGTTGCAATGATCTTTTGACTGACAAAGTATCCAGCAATCCACCGATAATTGTCAGACTATGACTGTACTAACCATTGAAATTATATGATTAATGAACAATGTGATTATTTTGTTAGTACTATGTACACTCTTATTTTGTTTTTGTCGCAAACTGTTATAAAATTTCTTGAAAATATTTTTTTTTTAAATCATGTCATGTGACATTTTGTCCTACATATCTCACAAAATAGTGAAAAATCATATTTTGACTGTTTCGCCTGTGACTTTATGTCCTATATTCCGTTCCAAATCCTCTCATTCCCTTCTCCCATGGTCTGCCCTCAAAGTGTGCAAAGTGTGCATTAATGTCTAGGACCGTTTTGTGACACAAAAAATATATATGTATATACCTCGGTTAGAACTCTTTATTTTCATTGGTTCCCGACATCTGAGACCTACTGACGCACGCTCTCGTAAGGACAGTCTGATGAATCACAGGGACCGGCATTTGCCAAGGAAATATCAAAACACGGGTGGAGTCGGTGTGGGTGGATAGGGTTGTTAGATTATGCCAATACATTAAACGAAGAGGGACTAAGCGAGTACGATGAGGATAAACTATCAACTCATGGTCTTTGGTTTTGGAGTTCCAATGATATAAAGGCACATTTTGCATCGAAGTCCAGAACATTGTATTCATAATAGTTAATTGTTGTTCATGATATCTGGAAACATCGATTGAAATCAGAGTGAAAGTTATATCTTTTGTTTGTTTCGCTTTTTGGCAAAGCACGATTTCAGGCAGATGCAGGTTTAGACACTGCTAAAGTTACTGGCTTTGAGAAACCATTACTTGGACCTAAAACAAAACCATATACTTAAGAATGTCACCAGGAAATGAAATTATTCTTCCTCTCATCTTGAACGCTTCATTTAATCAGAAACTGTCAAGTTCCTCCGACTGGTTAGATTTAAGAATCTCCACTCAGTAGGATCAAGTTATTTTAAAGTGAATAATCGACGATGTATTATGTACTTTTTATGAGATCGTGTATTGTTAATTCGTATATTTTGTCTTCTTCACTGCCATCATCATTATTATCCTCATTATCGCCCATCACCAGAGTCATCTGCTCCTCCACCTTCACATCATTAAATCATCATCGCCAACGTTATCGTCATCATTGTAATGTTTTTCGTCACAAAGGTCAACATTATAAAAAGAAAAAAAAAGAACATTCCCATATAAATTTTTATGATTTTCTGTCTCGCCTGTCAACCAAAGTCACTAAATGTTGTTTACCGTCAAAACATTGCAGAGGATTGGTGATCCAAAGTTGATCATTCAAATTACACAGGTATGGATAGCACTTAACCTCACGCCCATAAATATATGAATTAATTTTCTATCAAGCATTGAGCAAGGAATCTAAATATTTAATGTGCCTGAAATAAGATGTATTTATTTGTAATAGCACCTTACGGCACCTCAGTATAGTAGTGGCTAAATAATCCGAACGAATGGTAGCTGTTCCAAAATGTAGAAATGAATTGTCCAAAATATCACAGAAATATAAACCCTTCCAAATAAGTGTAAGACAAGACAAAATATAAACAGTATAGAAAATGTTACATTTCATTAAAATGTGTACTAAACAAAAGGCAAAGGTAAAAGGCATAACACGTGATACAATTTATTGCATAATCATTATTCCCTCCAAAATATATTTTCTGGGATTGTACGTCCTCATACAGTTTGTACCCCATTGGTTCTGTCTCAGGAAATTGACATATTCGACAAAAAAAAAACAAAACACCGGCACGATACACACTTTAGAAGGAAAGCGTCAGTCATGTATGTGTGTCCGATACGCAATCGACACAATGCAATATCGTCTGTCCGATATTTACTATACAAGGGATTCAACCAATCTGATTAAAATCAGATTTGCACTGTCCTACGTGGTGATCTGACAGCGGTCGCTTAGGGCCATGTTCTGGTGACTCATGTTATTACAATAATTCTTAATTTTATCAGCCAGTCAGGTGAAGTCTTTTATCTTCACTTTTGGGAGACTGAGCAGTATAGCTGAAGAGAATCAGTGTACACCAACCGATCTGATTCACTTTCAAATTTCTGTAAGCTGCATTTCCATTGGCTAACTCAAAGGTCACCAGAACTTGAACCCCAAGCAGTCGCTGTCAGATCTTCACCCAGGACAGTGGAGATCTGATTTTAATCACATTGGGGATTCAACTTTCCAACAGTGGGTTGAATAAAAGGAAATTACACTCGACTTGTTATGTTATTTATGTTGAACGGTTGTTTGACATGTTTTTCACTACATTTTCATCACTTCAAAGAAATGGTAGACGCTTACCTTTCCCAAATAACACACAGAGGCAGCCGGCCATGGTTTACTATTCCGCAGCAGCATGCTAACTGGGGGTGAGGACGAGGCGGTTGCCCCGGGCGCCAAAGATCTTGGGGCGCCAAAACCCCGAGCGCCAGACGTCTTGGGTGCCAAAACCACTTTGGGCCATCATTGTCACCCCTGGCCGTATTTACCCTTAGTACCCCACTGCGAATCTAACGCTCTACCAGCTGAGCTTCCGCAGTTCCTCATCATCAGGAGGTGAACGGCTGTTTAGTGCCGATGCAGCCGTCAGTAATAAGAGTGTATATGTATTTGCCGCTGTTAGAGACACACCACTGCAGCCGATCAACTACCGGTTTGGATAGGATTTAAACTTGGAATGCTAAATGCACCGTCCACCCTATCGGTCAATAGTTTGTTATGTACAAAACATTTGTGATAAATATAAAACAGGTTATACGAATATGAATTATATATTTACAATTGGTACTGTCCAGTCTCATAAAGTATGGTACATAGCCTTACGTGATGAGAGGTATGTATGGCATAAAGGAGTGAGAGTGAAAGAGAGAAAGAAAGATGTTCTGTAATCATTTTGAACAAAAAACAATTATCTTCGACCATCGAAAAGAACGGGAGAGATGTTTTTTCTCGGCCCAAAATGGCCAATAGAATGCAACATAAACTAATTATTGTACTTGACAAAGTTTCTCTTACGAATTATTATGTTAAAATTAGACTAATACATATGGTTGTAAATGCAATACCTTTGAAAGATTGACCTGAGTAGTACAATATTTCAGACTTAATATTGTATGCTAATACTAATGGTTATGATTAGATTATTTCACGTCTTCACGGATAATTTGAATGAGTGATTAGTTGCAGATAATAATAATAATAATAATAATAATAATAATAATAGCACTACTATTTAAAATGTCACCGGCAAGGAAATTATTCTTCCTGTCATCTTGATGCTTCATTTAAGTAGAAACTGTTAAGTCTCCTCTGACTGGTTAGATTTAAGAATCTCCACTCAGTAGGATCAAGTCATTTTAATCGATGGTGTATTATGTACTTTTTATGAGATCGTATATTGTTATTTCGCAATGTTGTCTTCTTCACTGCCATCATCATTATCATCCTCATCATCGCCCCCATCACCATAGTCATCTGCTCCTCCACTTTCACATCATTAAATCATCATCGTCATCGTTATCGTTGTAATGTTTTTCGTCACAAGGATCTACATTACAAGAAGAAAAAAAAAAGAACTTAACATTCCCATATAAATTTTTATGATTTTCTGTCACGCCTGTCAACCAGTCACTAAATGCTATTTACCGTCAAAACATTGCAGGGGATAGGAGTGGTTTTTATTATTTTATATCTACTCCAGGTGATCCAAAAACTGATCATTCAAATTACACAGGTATGGATAGCACTTAACCTCACGCCCATAAATATATGAATTAATTTTCTATCAAGCATTGAGCAAGGAATCTAAATACTTAATGTGCCTGAAATAAGATGTATTTATTTGTAATAGCACCTTACGGCACCTCAGTACAGTAGTGGCTAAATAATCCGAACGAATGGTAGCTGTTCCAAAATGTAGAAATGAATTGTCCAAAATATCACAGAAATATAAACCCTTCCAAATAAGTGTAAGACAAGACAAAATATAAACAGTATAGAAAATGTTACATTTCATTAAAATGTGTACTAAACAAAAGGCAAAGGTAAAAGGCATAACACGTGATACAATTTATTGCATAATCATTATTCCCTCCAAAATATATTTTCTGGGATTGTACGTCCTCATACAGTTTGCATCCCATTAGTTCTGTCTCAGGAAATTGACGTACTCGACAACAAAACACCGGCACGATACACACTTTAGAAGGAAAGCGTCAGTCATGTATGTGTGTCCGATACGCAATCGACACAATGCAATATCGTCTGTCCGATATTTACTATACAAGGGATTCAACCAATCTGATTAAAATCAGATTTGCACTGTCCTACGTGGTGATCTGACAGCGGTCGCTTAGGGCCATGTTCTGGTGACTCATATAATTACAATAATTCTTAATTTTATCAGCCAGTCAGGTGAAGTCTTTTATCTTCACTTTTGGGAGACTGAGCAGTATAGCTGAAGAGAATCAGTGTACACCAACCGATCTGATTCACTTTCAAATTTCTGTAAGCTGCATTTCCATTGGCTAACTCAAAGGTCACCAGAACTTGAACCCCAAGCAGTCGCTGTCAGATCTTCACCCAGGACAGTGGAGATCTGATTTTAATCACATTGGGGATTCAACTTTCCAACAGTGGGTTGAATAAAAGGAAATTACACTCGACTTGTTATGTTATTTATGTTGAACGGTTGTTTGACATGTTTTTCACTACATTTTCATCACTTCAAAGAAATGGTAGACGCTTACCTTTCCCAAATAACACACAGAGGCAGCCGGCCATGGTTTACTATTCCGCAGCAGCATGCTAACTGGGGGTGAGGACGAGGCGGTTGCCCCGGGCGCCAAAGATCTTGGGGCGCCAAAACCCCGAGCGCCAGACGTCTTGGGTGCCAAAACCACTTTGGGCCATCATTGTCACCCCTGGCCGTATTTACCCTTAGTACCCCACTGCGAATCTAACGCTCTACCAGCTGAGCTTCCGCAGTTCCTCATCATCAGGAGGTGAACGGCTGTTTAGTGCCGATGCAGCCGTCAGTAATAAGAGTGTATATGTATTTGCCGCTGTTAGAGACACACCACTGCAGCCGATCAACTACCGGTTTGGATAGGATTTAAACTTGGAATGCTAAATGCACCGTCCACCCTATCGGTCAATAGTTTGTTATGTACAAAACATTTGTGATAAATATAAAACAGGTTATACGAATATGAATTATATATTTACAATTGGTACGGTCCAATCTCATAAAGTATGGTACATAGCCTTACGTGATGAGAGGTATGTATGGCATAAAGGAGTGAGAGTGAAAGAGAGAAAGAAAGATGTTCTGTAATCATTTTGAACAAAAAACAATTATCTTCGACCATCGAAAAGGACGGGAGAGATGTTTTTTCTCGGCCCAAAATGGCCAATAGAATGCAACATAAACTAATTATTGTACTTGACAAAGTTTCTCTTACGAATTAGTTATGTTAAAATTAGACTAATATATATGGTTGTAAATGCAATACCTTTGAAAGATTGACCTGAGTAGTACAATATTTCAGACTTAATATTGTATGCTAATACTAATGGTTATGATTAGATTATTTCACGTCTTCACGGATAATTTGAATGAGTGATTAGTTGCAAATGATAATAATAATAATAATAATAATAATAATAATAATAGCACTACTATTTAGAGCAGAATACCACGAAACATTTTGTATTACGGTATACCGCGGTATTTCTAAACATATATTAGGGACAAAAAATTTAATGTTCTTGGACATTTTAATATAAGCCTCGTTTGTTAATAGATGAAATAACAGCATTTTATACCCATTACATTGCTTTTTAAAAAATCACAGCTCAAAAGAAAATCGCAGCCCTCACCCCCGAAGTTACCAAATAGTAGATACATTTTGTATGTGTATGTTAATAGTCGTATTAGTTGTATGTAAAAACTCGACTAGAGTAGGATGATTAAGTAGGCATTATCACGGACATACTGTGAAAGGCCTTGTGCTGACATTATCACGGACACCCCGTGAAAGACATTGTGCTGACATTATCACGGACATACTGTGAAAGGCATTGTGCTGACATTATCACGGACATCCGTGAAAGACATTGTGCTGACATTATCACGGACACACTGTGAAATACATTCTGCTGACATTATCACGGACACACTGTGAAAGGCATTTTGCTGACATTATCACGGACACCCTGTGAAAGACATTGTGCTGACATTATTACGGACACACTGTGACGCGTATTGTCCAAACATTATTACGGGCACACTGTGAAAGACATTGTGCTGACATTATCACGGACACCCTGTGAAGGGCATTGTCCAAACATTATTACGGGCACACTGTGAAAGGCATTGTGCTGACATTATTACGGACACACTGTGAAGGGCATTGTGCTGACATTATTACGGACACACTGTGAAGGGCATTGTGCTGACATTACAGAACTTGTTCATTAAATTTTGATACAACGTACAAAAAAGCACTATTGATAATATTGTTAGGGAAAATTTGAGTGGGATGCCAGGACCCGGGCAGGATATTTACGAGAGAGAGAGAGAGAGAGAGAGAGAGAGAGAGAGAGAGAGAGAGAGAGAGAGTACAACTTTCAGTAAACATTAAACTCACTTAATCAACAAACGAGGAAATATTCAGTGGACTTCAGATAATGGTAATATTCAAGCAGAAAAAACATCTGCTTTCAATAAAATCCTTGAATCATTTGCAGTCTTACTAAGGATTGCATGTCCTCACATTAGCATATTTTGCCAAATCTTTTTATTTTATTTTCCAAAAGTTGCATTTAGCCCGAATGTCTTTCACAACATCCTTCTTGGTCACAACGTTTCAATACGTGTCACGTGCTTAATCATGCGCTTAAAGGATTATATAGATACAATTATTATTTAAAACTAATTTATGACAAATAAAACGGTTTTCATAACTATTTCTCCTTCACCTAAGTTTAAGGGCGGAAATCTTTCACAAAACGTATATTTATGAGAAGGTGCATGTGTGTGTGTGTGTGTGTGTGTGTGTGTGTGTGTGTGTGGCAAATGACATAAAAACTATTCTCTGTGGTAAAGTAGAGGCGCCACTTAAGAACCTGACCTCCGGGGTCCTCGGTAGGGTCGCCAAATGTGAGAACCAACTAATTCTCCTGTCCAGAACACACATGTGCTGACATTGTTCACGAGTCAATACTTTTACTTCCGTACTATCTATGACAATATGTCCCTGACAGAAAGTATCCGTTAACTGTAGCAATTGCTGTCTTGTCATCTCATATCCATTTGACCGCTCCAGTGGCCTAAGTGGTAAGAGCGTCCGCCTAGGATGCGGAAGGTTGCGGGGTCGAATCCCGGCCGAGTCATACCTAAGACTTCTAAAAAATGGTACAGACAACTGCCTTGCTTGGCGCTCAGCATTTAGAAGTTAGCGTTAGGATCGGCTGGCTTGGTGTCAGGATAATGTTGGGTGGGACATGATACTCCAGTGCTAGACATCAATATAACCTGCCACAATGCAGACATCATAGCGATATGAGTGAAAAATTGTCAAAGCAACGTTAAAGATCCAAATCACACACACACACACACACACACACACACACACACACACACATCCCTTCACTTATCTTGTGTATTTAATAACCCCTCTTCACACACCCTTTTCTTTCTTACCCCACCCACAAACAGTGACAAAAAGGTCACAATGCAAAACCGTTACCTGTATGATTCATCTTTTAATGTGATTGCACATATAAAGACTTGTCGGAACATAAGGTCCTTGTAATTGAAATTTCTACACATGAGACATTTGACATATCCCTTGAACCCCATTGGAAATAGCCAAGGATGACTCTCCTCTGTAGATGGTTATTCCGAGGGCCAGTGTGTGTGTGTGTGTGTGTGTGTGTGTGTGTGTGTGTTATAATGAAGACGAACAATAGGGCCAGTCTTTCAAATCAAATTAATGTCAATATGGTGATACATGCCATAATGGCTCATCGATTTCTAGGTTAATACAAATATTTTCCAGTATCCTCAACAAGTTGATATAAACTAGTTGAAACATAATACATTTAAAGGTTTAATTCCTGTAGAATCAGCCATGTAAAGTTTTGCAGACACTATGGTTTTTCTGTTTTATTTGTTTGTCTTGTCTATGTTTTGTATATACCTTTTGAAAAAGACTCATTAAGAGTCGAAAGCGCTCAGGCTAGTTAGATACTAGTTTTGCACTGTTCGTTTTCAGTTTATTGCATTTATCTTAATCAATCCCTGACATACGTGATCCCTTGCTGGATCCAGTACACTTGAAAGGACTGTTATTCGCCATATGTATTTTATAGTTTCATGTGATCGTATGTATCATATCTGTTGTAACTCTTAGGTCTTCTTCATCGCCATCATCATTATCATCCTCAGCATTATCGCAACCACCAATACCACACAATCATATGCTTCTCCACGACTACGGTCTTCATATTCTCTTCGTCGTCGTCATCATCGTTACCGTAAATGTTGTTGTTGTTATGTTTTCGTCACAAGGGTTAACATTATGGGAATAAATTTAACATTCTCATATAATCTTTTGTATACTTTCTATTCACGTCTTTCAACCACATCCACCAAATGTTGTTTACTGTCATAGCATGCCTGGGATCGGAGTGATTTACATTATGCACTTAAGTGAAATCTACCACAGGTGATCGAAACCGGCCATTCAGATTGGACAGGTATTGATTGTACTTCAACGCCACGCCCATTAATCTAGGAATGAATGTCCTATAATTATTTGAGCACTGAGTGAGCATTTCATGAATCAGAGATAAGAAAGTAAAAGGCATTTTTATCGATCCCTTAAATTGATTGACTGTTTGAAGTTTAATAACAAATAAATACACGATGGTTGGTTTGTTGTAAGATTGGACGGCACTTTCAGAACTTCGTTTGGCTGTCATGCGAGGAAAGTGTAAAAATTAGACTTATCTTTGTAGGTGGAAGTGCAATAACATTGATAGACTGACATGAGTATTGAATACATGAACTTGATAACAATAATTAAAATAAATATTACAAGTCATCATTGAAAGATATGCCGAGTTTATTTCAAGTTTTCACGTGTAATTTGGGAGTGACAAATTAAAGATAAGAATAATTATATACCATCAAGCCCTTTTACATTAACGCATAGCTATGCTGACGATTACATTTGATATTTCAAGGTATCTGATCTTCGTTATAGTAAATCTACCTCATTACTTTCGTTTCGCCATCTTCAAATATCGCCCCTCCCCCTCCCCATAGTTGATATAGCAAGGAAAGAGTACACGTTCAAAATACATTGAGATTGTTAAAGATACGCAGACGATTCGTTTTCGTATTCCCTTCTTACAAACACATTAAATTATTTTCGGAGAAGAAATTCAACACGCTGGTGTACATCAAATGCAACACACTGTAGTTTTGATTAATAACGTCATATTTTCCCTTTAAAAAATGGCACTCATCACAAAATTACCATTTCTGTTGACAATTCTCGGAGCAAATACAATACTGCAATTCGCAGCTGCGTCAAGAAGGTTGTGAAACGTACCATGACCAATGTGAGTTTGTCATGACTATTTGTGTCATTGTTTCTTAAATAAATTCCATCATTATGCTGTACAATTTTCATTGAAAGTACACAAGGATATTTTAAGCTTTATCTGGCTATGTTCCAGTATAAGAGAAGGAAAGTTTCACGAGGTATTGTTTGTCAAAGCTTTTGTCACAGAAAACGTTAAACATGAAGTTCTGTAAATAATAAAACTGTACGTAATTAAAAAGGTAAGTAAATAATCATTTATAGGACTAGCATACAAAAAGTATCACGGTTGTTACTTTGAGTCAAGAAGCTGAAGAACTGCAAACCAGTGAACGAAGAAATCATTTCATAATAATATAAGCGTCTACACATTGAATATACCGTTCCGAAGCTGTGCAATTGAATCCTTTCACATACACGTTAAAAAATTTGATAGTTTTACGTATCAATGAGCAAATTAATATCTGAAATACGTTTCTTGGTTTTCATCTTCAATAGGGTATAGGTTTTTACGCACGTAAAGCACTCCTTTGTCAAGAACATACCAATCATTATACTAATTGATAAATAATTCAATTTGGTGAAAATTGTGACTAACTGGATTAGAATTTATGTACGCCTTGTGATCTTTAGAAAGGTGCAACCAGTAAGATAACAGGCAGTAACGTGTTAAGGGCACATGGTTTCATTCAAATTAACGGAAAGAATCGTATGAATCGTTTATAAATAACTATATGGCCCTTTACAAAAGTTTGCATTTGTATTACCTTATTCTGATATGTAAGCTCCAAAGGGGAATTTAGGGTAGGTTATAAAAATGAACAGTGATTCTGTTCGAACAACTAACTGACGTAATGTCGAATTGGTCCTCGATAGATAGAAGGAAAAAAATAAAACACGTGACTTACAACAATAATGTGTATTCATACATAGAAGCGCAATGGCCTTTTACGTCTTACTATATACGCCACGATGAATAAATAAACAGACCAGAAATGAGGAAAATTAAAGAAAAAGGAAACACTTGACGATAATTGTTGGAAAGAATTACGAAAATATCGTGCATTTAAAATTAGAAGAGTATTTTTGGAGTTGTTTCTAACATTTTTATATAATACACCAAATTATCTACTTTTATTCGAAATTATTGACAGCATGTTTTTAAAAATAATCAACAAATTATAGATTTAAGAGCAATGAATATGTGTTTGTAGTTCAGATTTTGTATCCCATTACTTGGACGGCGTATTCTCTCTCTCTCTCTCTCTCTCTCTCTCTCTCTCTCTCTCTCAGTTCTTCGTAACACCCACCGGTTTGACCTCCATTTTGACCGGGTTGATCCCTATTTTCTTCGCCTTTCTTCGTTTATAAATCAGAAAAAACAACAGTCCTGTTTCTAAGCACGCCATAGGGCGGAGCGTAGTATGTTATGACCATGTCCGTCCGTCTACCTGTCAACAATTTTTTCTGTACAGCAGCTAGAATTACCCGCACTTTGGGTAAGGAAGAAGTCCGTCACTTTGTTGGCCAACTAATATATAAATACAATTATGAATTCCTTTTTTATTGCCAATCTATATCAAAAAGAGTATGAATACCTTTTTCATGCCAATTATATTAGTAAGGGTATGAATACATTTTTCATGCCAGTCTATATCAATAAGAGCATGAATGCCTTTTTCATGCCAATATGTATCAATAAGAGCATGAATGCCTTTTTCATGCCAATATGTACCAATAAGAGCATGAATGCCTTTTTCATGCCAATATGTATCAGTAAGAGCATGAATGCCTTTTTCATGCCAATATGTATCAATAAGAGCATGAATACCTTTTTCATGCCAATATGTATCAATAAGAGCATGAATGCCTCTTTCATTATAATATGTATCAATAAGAGCATGAATGCCTTTTTCATGCCAGTCTATATCAATAAGAGCATGAATGCCTTTTTCATGCCAATATGTATCAATAAGAGCATGAATACCTTTTTGAAGCCAATATGTATCAATAAGAGCATGAATGCCTTTTTCATGCCAATATGTATCAGTAAGAGCATGAATGCCTTTTTCATGCCAATATGTATCAATAAGAGCATGAATGCCTTTTTCATGCCAATATATATCAGTAAAAGTATGTATATCTTTTTCATGCCAATATATATCAATAAGAGTATGACTACCTTTTTCGTGCCAATCTTTGATTGAAAGCACTTGTGACCCTAACATGTTTGAATTCTACCATACTGTTAAAAATAAAACCTTTTCAACTTTATCAATTTTTTATTCATATTATATTTTTGCTATGTTTCAAGCACATTTGTTCAGAACATATTGGCAAGATTATGAAGCAATGTTATTAATATATGATAGAAACATAAGTATTTCTAACAATCAATGCAGTATAAAGCTGTCGATTTATTTGGAGTTTAGTTGTTTTTCTCTCCGTCGCTATTTATTTAATGCTTTAATGAAAAATTTAATTTCAACTATCATCAAACCCCAATGCTTTAATAAAAACTGTAATTTTAACAATCTTCAGACCTCCATGCTTTAACAAAAACTGTAATTTTAACAATCGTCAGACCTCCATGATTTAACAAAAGCTGTGGTTTTAGCAATCTTCAGACCAATGCTTTAATAAATACTGTAATGTTAACAATCGTCAGACCTCTATGCTTTAATAAAAACTGTAATTTTAACAATCGTCAGAATTCCATGCTTTAATAAAAATTGTAATTTTAGCAATCTTCAGACCTCCATGCTTTAAAATTTGTAATTTTTTCACCATCTTCAGACCTCGATGTTTATTATCTTGAGAGATCACATGGATTTTAACACTACCTGTCTGTAAATCCAAATAAGTACCACCCTCCTTTAAAAATGAAAAAACGGGGAAACATTATCAATGTTTTTTTTTTTTTTTTCTGTGATAAATTGTGGCGGATCAGTCAAAAATTTAAATAGGCATTCGGTTGGAGTAAATTATTTCCAGAGAAATAGATTTTTAATCTTTACCTAATTTTCCACAAAAAGCATGACCATTTCACATTTTGAAGATTTTCTCCATAGTTCATCTTTAAACTTGTTTTAATGTCTCAAGTAATGTCTCGACTCAGTAAATGCGCATCCGTTCCGTTCCTTCTACAAATTAAAAATAATTAAAATAATGAACATATATAATATATAATTTTTTCAAAGATTATCTGTGCCGTGCTTTGTCATGTTCGTTTTCTTTGTTTATCTAGACAACCGCACATACGCAGATCATCTCATCTGTGTTTAGTTTTATAAAACTTTGCGAATCTGATAGCAACATAAAAATAGACAAGGGGTTTACTAGTTTTATGACTGTTTCAACAGTCTCTTATCTTTTTTCCCGTTATTTGACTTTTGCTTGTAGTTTCCACACATATCATTGATGCATATAATAGTCCAGGTTTTCATCGACTTCTTGCATTCAGTAGTTGTCCTTCTGATTACAATCAGATCGCCACGATCCTTCGTGTAGGACAGGGAGATTTGTTTTTAATCAGATTGCAGTATTTTTTTAAATGTAGGTTGTTACTTTGTTACTTCCCCTAATAAAGAGACTGCTTTGCTCGAAACGCTGGGAAACTTGTATAAATACACCATTACCAATTTTAAAATGCATATATCTTAATTCACACACACACACACACACACACACACACACACACACATTCTACAATGTATTCATTTCTATGTATTATGTAGCGTAGATGATGCTAGGTATCCTTGGGTTTTGTGAAGAAACACACGAAGAAAATTACGCGCTATCTAAAATCAAATTTGTGGTCGATGAAATCCTCTTATATGACTACAGACAGGAGAAATGGTTAGAATTACGATCATATACTATCATGTGTCGTGCAGAACATGAAAAAAAAAAAAAAAAATCCCAAAGGAAAGTATACACATATCATTATAACGACTCGTTTCTTGTAGGTTACGGGGAGAGAGAGAGAGAGAGATTGGATTAAGACAGTATGCAAACAATAGTCTGCTGTCAAAACCCAAATTATGTGTATTCACATGGTTGGGCGATCCATAGTTTCATATACCAACAGTAATACATTCTGAACAGTGGCATAAAATACACACACAACAGTGGTATATCAGATTGCTTGGTAGCAACACTTCCAAAGTGATTGGGTTGAGCTACAGTACTGTCGATTGTACGGGTTTGTTCCATTTAAGTTGGATGATTTATCGCATGAATTTCTCTAGTTTAACTTACAGGTTAGAAAATATGAACATATCGTCGCGCCTTGCCGTTTTTACGCTAATTCAGACAAATGTATTTTTTTATTTAATCATTTACATTGCAGTGTTGGCTCATCCAGTATGTTTTGTTGAAGTATGTGCATGTTGTTCAGGTGTGCAACACGATTACACAGCAACATTCAACATTTTATTAAAGTGTTCATTTAAACTGGCATTGTACTGTGCCACTCTGCCATTTAAACTAGTTCTTACATTTACTTTCCAAATGTAATAATTTCAATCTTACTTCTTCCTCTCATATATCCAAACGTCATCCTTTCTTACTTGTCGTCCTTCTTTCCTTGGATCCAACCATATATATATATATATATATATATATATAATGTGTTATCACTTGGTTGATAAACAAATGACCACGTAGGCAGACAGACAACCATACGAGAGATAGATAGATAGATAGATAGATAGATAGATAGATAGATGATAAATAAGCAGATCTGCTTACATACATTCCCAGCTAAATGCTTACTGAAAATGTAAATTCTTTACATTTATTGTAAAATATAATTGATAAAAATTGTCTGTCTTTCAACCTATCCATCATTTCCATGCAATTCCATGTATGTACTCAGTGGCTTTAGATAAATCGCAAGTATTCTTGTGTTTGTTTGCTGTTAATGGAGGAGAATGGTAAAACATTTTAGACAATAACTGTCACTCAAAACGAAGAAGGGAACACTTATCAAAGACCCGTTGTGTTGACGTGACAAAATTTTAATGTGGCCAAAGGTGAAAATGATTTGAACTCACATAATGAAACAGTCCACTGGTTACGATCAGTTGTTAACTGTATTTCGTCAGTGGATTAAATATAATCTGAGTTTTGGATCACCTCTCTGTTAATTAAAGCACATAAAACTAAATTATCGTTTGTTTGACAAATGCATGATTCAAATACTCAGCGGTCCACCAGCGACTGTAACACAGAGAACACGAAGGACATGCACTGCAATGGTAGGTGAGTAAAATTTGAAAATATGTTTATACATACGGACAAAATGTTGCTGTGAAAAGGCGAAGAAAAAAATTTATATGATGGCTTTAAAAGTTTTTGTGTCGCTTAAAAATGTTATCAAAGTCTATGTAATATATTGGTTATAAATGTACTCCATACAATACCATCCACACTCCCCTATGAGTCGGATCTAATTGCAAACGGCATATATACATATAATATACCAGCATATATACATATAATATACCGGCATAAATACATATAATATACCGGCATATATACATATAAAATACCGGCATATATACATATAATATACCGGCATATATACATATAATATACCGGCATATATACATATAATATACCGGCATATATTCATATAATATACCGGCATATATACATATAATATACCGGCATATATAAATATAATATACCGGCATATATTCATATAATATACCGGCATATATACATATAATATACCGGCATATATACATATAAAATACCGGCATGTATACATATAATATACCGGCATATATACATATAATATACCGGCATATATACATATAATATACCGGCAGATCTGAGTTTATGCAGTTTGTATTGATTAATAAGTAGAACAATAAACATAGACCTTGCTCTGCTAGCTCAATAGGCGATGCCAGTTCGGGGTGTATGTTGCTTATATTTTGGATCTGATATATAGACTAGTATATACGGTAGTGTTATCATTTGACTATTTTCTGCCTTTAGTTTTAACTCGGCCATTCTTTGTAAGTCTAAAGTCAATTATCTTTAAACAGCGATTTTGAAAAATTATTAAAAGGTAATATCAAACTTTTTTGGGGGATAAAGAACGTAAAGTTTCACTCTCCACTTCTTTGATATGGACAAACAATTCCATGCAAATCCTATTCAAATAATGACACACAATCAAATTAAATACTCAGATGTCAGTATCGTTCCGTCTAAATCCCGGATCTTGATTGTAAATTTTCCCAGGGTTTATTTCTGAGCCTGCGTGAATGATACCGAAAGCAGAACTTTGAATACAGGGTTATCACATTATTTTCAAAGCCCCCCCCCCCCCCTCCGCGGACCTGGGTTCGAATCTCCGTAGAGTATGAATTACAATTCTCTAACCTGTATGATAATATTATTTGTATTAAATTATTAATTCTGCCTACTATTATCAAGCATTCTTCTATAGAATCCAGGGATAGCACTTTCTGTTCTGTTTGGTATATATTTATAATTCTTTGTAATAAAAAATCCTATATACCTTGATTTCTTTCATAGGAATCTGGAACGACTGTGTATATATATATATATGAGAATTAATTACTAGGTCGTCATGCGAGTGTGTCTGCTACACACGAGCTCATATAACACAGATTCAGTGCCATAATTTTTGGTGATGCGTGCTTAGTCGTGACGGGATATGGGCTGGTGTGTGCAGGCAAGGCGATGGGTGCCATTTACTCGCGGACCTGGGTTCGAATCTCCGTAGAGTACGAATTAAAATTCTCTAACCTGTATGATAATATTATTTGTATTAAATACCGAAAAGGAACATTACTGGATACGCTTTCATTTGACGAGACTAATTATGTTCATTGCACTGTTTGATTCTCACCTGCCGATGCTTACTAGGCACAGCCTACAATCTTATTGAAATGTTTATTAAACTTCGCCCACATCTATCTCATTATTTACAAAACTGAATGAAATGTTATTGAACTACACTCATATCTACCTTTTTATTTACCAAACTTAATGAAATGTTTTTAAACTTCAACAATTTCTACATCATTATTTATACCTAGAGTATTGACTTGGTACGTAATCATCGGTGTGTCTACTTTATCTAATTGATATTCATTTTTAATTTTTGACGTAAACTTCAAATTTCTCTGTGGGAAAGTAAACTGCTGCGTCATATAGAGGCTTTTGAAATATGCCCTAGTGAATGATGCTTAGTCACTATATTTTACATAATTTACTAATAATTCTTTTTAAAAACGTGTTTTGAAATCTTGTGTTGTATGAGAATGTAGGTAGGAGTTTATTCGCATGATGCAGGAAGAAATCAACAGCTTTTTTACTTTAATTTTATCGACGTTGTCACCAAGGACATTGTCAGTATCATTATCATGATGACCTTAAGGTCGCTTGAATCACAGTGGTGAGTGTTAACTTGAAAGTTAACCAAAGCAATCATGGAACCATCAATCTGTACTAATCTTAGTTTTGACAAGACGTGACGTATCTGCGCTCAATAATTCTATGTTCTGAATACGTAATGCTTTGGATACCCCCCAACTCCCCCCCCCCCAAAAAAAACAAAAGACCCCCCAAAAAACAACAAACCAACAAAACTTCAACCTTACAGACTGAGAGCTACTGTAGTGTTTTTAGATGTACGCGATCAATCTTGGGACAGTCCGAGTGTGATGAAGGTAAATATATTACAAAAACAGACGTCTGCACGGATCATTCATCATCTGAGAAATTTGGTAGTTCGAACAATTCTTGCTAATGTATAGAATTCTGGTGTCAATAAATCCGAAGAACACAGTGCGTTCTTCACATTAAAATCTGGCTTGTGACACCGCACTGTGAGATGGCTTGTGACACCGCACTGTAAGATGGCTTGTCACACCGCACTGTGAGATGCAGGCTGAGATTTTTTTTTTTTTAAATAAAAATATAAATAGCTCTTTAGTTTTCAGAATGTGCATGATCATTCAGTATTTCAGAATGCATGTACATGATTTGAAAGCCTGATGTGCAACTGAAACACAAAAGCACCAAACAAACCCAAACCCCAACAAGAAAACACACACAGACACACACAGACACACACAGACACACGCAGATATATACTTGTCAAGGTCACAATGTTTGCATTGACAATTATGATGTTTTTAAAAAAAACAAAAAAACTAGCGCGTTAATTAGATATGTTGTGACATCATGTGAAATATATATATGTAATGGGATAATACTTATAAACGTAATATTTTGGGTGTAATGGGATAACACTTATAAATGTAATAATTTCCGTGTAATGGGATAACACTTATAAATGTAATAATTTCCGTGTAATGGGATAACATTGAAAACATCATCTGCCTCTTGCCTATTGTATATACCAAACAACGCCTTTCTCTGGATAAATTATAATTTTATTCACATTTATTAGTAAGCAGTGACACAGTCTGCCCCAAACCACTGAACTATGTTACATTCCCAAAACAAATGGCACATGCATTCTGGAAACTGCACACAAAAAACACATATTATTGTCTATTATACCAGTTTTAAATAAAAATATAGTTAGGTGTAGAATCTTGATCTAAAACCACCTTATTTGTGGACACTTTGTTAATCTGGATGTAAGAGAGAAAATGTGTTGCCAATCATCATCTTCAGTTTGACCAAATTTTCTGTGCTACTTGCCTCTTGAGACAGAAGCTCATTTACTTTTGATCAGAGTCTTGTAAATAATTTGGATTTTTGTTCGATACAACATAAAGTAGTTTAGAAATGATGCACGGATGTGCGAGTCTTTGTTTGTCTAATTCCAGTTTTTGCCTGATATTCAGTGATTGCTGTTATTAAGCCATGGTATATTGGACTATTTGTTTAAATTTAAAATTTGGACTATTTGTTTGAATTTAAGAAAAGGCTGAAACTGATTCATACTGAACCACTGTCCTCTGGCAGCTACTAATTTGTTAATTTTTTTTATTCCATGTTCAGATCAATTCCTATGCAACAAAACCCCCAACAGATTTACCACCTGCCCTAAAACTGTAATTGTGCCATACAGTGCTATCTAAAAATCAACAAGTGTGTAACTAAAAAAAAGTATTTTCAAAACTGATCCATACGCAAAAAAAATTTCTCCAAAAGGCATTAAGCACCCTAATTGCTTCTTTGGATAAAGTTCCCCAAGCAAGTGGAAGTGAGTGATATCTTGGCAAGATGTCCCTAAAATGTGTTTCCATTTTGTTGACGTAGTTGTAAGTGGTCTAAGTGACCTTTAATGTTTCCACGAATGCATTCTGAAACCTCTCAAATAATAATCGTTTACAAAAGATTTTCTTCTAAATTTATGAACTGAATTATTCCACATAAATTTATAGAATATATTATTACTTTCAAATCTCTTTAAATTTGATCTCAAGAATTTCCTTTAGTAAATAATAAGATATTTTAATTTCTTATTGTGATGTTTTATCCATGTCATTACCCCTCTGTGTAGAGTATATAATTTCATGTTTTGTCAGTTAAATTATAAAAGAAAAAAAAAAAAACTAAAAAAAAAAAATAATAAGGTTTTGCATCCGCTTTTATCTGTCAGTAGATTTATAATCAGATGTGTTACGAATATAGCACTGCTTCAATAATTATATTTTTTTCTTGTTTATCGTACTCAATATATTTCAAGAAATTCTAGCTTTTATTGCTTTGTTATCAAAAACTGTCCCTGTTATTCAAACTGTTTCGTATAGTATTTGCATTTTGGCCATTAAGATAAAAAAAAATGTCAATAATATAATGTTTTCTTTTGGCCATTAGGATTAAAAATGTCAATAATATAGTGTTTTTTTTTTGCCATTAAGATAAAAAGTTCAAAATATTGTGTTTTCTTTCGGCCATTAAGATAAAAAATGTCAAAAATAGAGTGTTTTCTTTTGGCCATTAGGATTAAAAATGTCAAAAAATAGTGTTTTCTTTTGGCCGTTAAGATTAACGATGTCAGTAATATTTTGGATCTCTGCATTTTTGTAACCTATATAACACACATTCATAGATTTTTGCAATATCTGCATTGTACATGTATACAAAAATGACAACAATAGGTCTTCTAGTTCTTTGCTCTTATGATTTTTTAGCATAATTTGACCACACATGTAATATACCTGTACAAAATCTGTACTCAGTATTACAACGTAATATATCTGTTCAGAATCTGTATTAAGTATTACAACGTAATATATCTGTACAAAATCTGTACTCAGTATTACAACGTATTATATCTGTACAAAATCTGTACTCAGTATTACAACGTATTCTATCTGTACAAAATCTGTACTCAGTATTACAACGTATTATACCTGTACAAAATCTGTGCTCAGTATTACAACGCATTATATCTGTACAAAATCTTTACTCATTATTACAACGCATTATACCTGTACAAAATCTGCACTCATTATTACAACGTATTATACCTGTACAAAATCTATACTCAGTATTACAACGTAATATACCTGTACAAAATCTGTATTCAGTATTACAAGGTATTATATCTGTACAAAATCTGTACTCAGTATTACATGTCACTGCTATGCCATTAAACTTCCATTTATAAAGATAGTCTTAAAATCCGAGTTGGAAAATTTCTAGCTTTGGACTAGTAACCGCCCATTTAGCGGTTGCCAAAAATTCCCACACCTGCGAAATTTGATAGAGATGGGACCCCGGAATTAAGACTTGCTGGGAATGGGGGTGGGTGGGACAAATTGCCATTAAAAAGTCTGCTAAGCCATGTTAATTTAAATGCGTTACCTCGTTATTTTATTTGTATCTTTCTTAATGGTCCTGTCATAAATATAAGTGATCACGTCGTTTTGTATTTTATCAGGTCCTCAGTTCTCTGTAAATTAAAAAAACAGAAAGAACACAACAAAGCAACAATACAAAGTTCCTCCAAGATTAAACAAAAACAAACACTTCACGACCCCCAGAAAAGAAAAGTAAAGAAGAAGAAGAAATGCAAGGATGAAAATAAGTCAGAAGGTGAATTTAGTAAATGCGTAAGCACAAAAATTGCTATTGATCTGTTAATGCTTACGTTGCCATAAATAAAGTAATATTTCTTTAAATCAATTGCGAATGTTACTTCCATCAGATTTTTAAATACATTTGGTACGAGTCTCATTCAAAATGAGTGAAAGGTCTAATATATGATTCTGACAAATGATCTAATAATTTATATATAGGTCTTTTAGTATGAGAATCTTCTAGGCATCGATATGTATCTGCGTACCATCGATATAGTTGTTGTAGTTCTTTTCATCTTAGTTGACAATAATACCTTGCATAGAACGTTTGTTTGTGTTTTGTGGCTCAATTTCTAAATATATGATCAGGTTACTATCTTAGTATGCCAGTTCAGACATGAAGGTATGGTGTGCAAAGCAATATAACGAAGTGTTTGGATAATATTAACCCCCATAAAGACGGTCTGAAGGCTTTCTAAAATCAATCGATAATATCGATCATGATATAATTAACATTTTTAGTATCGGTCTTCGTTAATTAATGCGTCTATTACACTATTAATTGCATTAGCTATGCAAGAAGATGCCATCTTATGCGCAACGTTCAGAAGAGAGTAGGTCTCCAATGTTTGGGAGAGTATTTTGTATTAGGATTTGATGAGTGTATACTATGTTGTTGCCATAAATATGCGTTGCTATTTTCGATTTCAGAATGGGACGGATTTTTTCTTTTTTAATGTGTGTGTGTGTGTGTGTGTGTGTGTGTGTGTGAGAGAGAGAGAGAGAGAGAGAGAGAGAGAGAGAGAGAGAGAGAGAGAGAGAGAGTTAACACCCTCAGCAATTCAGGTTGGGTTAAAAAAAAACACAGTAAGCTTTATTCGTGTTATATTTTACTTTCTCCGTATTGACACTAGTAAAAACGTCGCGCGCTCTGCATCTGCAATTTGAACAAATATTATTGCACGCTTGGGAACGTTCCATTTTCAATAGAAATTTCGAGCGAAAGGAGTATTCCTTGAACTATTTTTCGGGTTTTACGAATGATCTCAAAATATATTCGAAGCGTGTGTGCGAACACAAGAACGTTTTTGTATACAAATACAACGTGAATTATGTTTGTACAAGATAACCATATAAAAATCATACTGGTTGCGTTGCCATATGTAACTTTACCGTAACATTTGCGGTCGAAATAACTTTGTTTAAAAAAATATGTTTATATGCTGTCATGGGCGTATCTCTATACCCTGTGTTTCAAATGTCAACTATATGTGAATAAATAACTGATATATAGCTGCTTGAGGTTAAATTTATCGCCATGTAATTTTAGTTTAGGCGCGTGTGTTTGATTACACTCCCTTCTCTGTCCGTTTCCTGTTACGTTGCTTGACACATTTAAAATATGTGGAAATGTGAATTATTTAGAGCAGCGCCTGGTATTTTACTGAAGCCGGTCATTTTGAGCAGCTGGATTTCATCACCTAATTAGACACTATCACTATAAAGAAGGCCATGATTGTTTGCATTTTTCATCGCTTTTGTATAGCATTTTTTGCGAAATATTTATGATTGCCATTTCAATTAAAATTTCAGAATTAGAAAGGATTGCGTTTTAATTTATGGGATGTAAAGAGAAAATTGATCATTGCACTGCAATTGTTGTCCTCGTCAAACGTTATTTATTTGCCAATTTTGTGAATGGTGACGGCATACATTCTTACCATATTATGAACACATTGATTTAAAACTGCCCCAAAATCCGTGTTCTTATAAACTTGTAACTTAGAATGTCTCAGCATAAAGTCAAATTTTATAAGTCATGAAACTGAAATTGATCAAAGACTTTTTGCTTGACTTTTGGTCCTACAGTCCTAACGTTTCAAACTGGCAAAGATCGAATATAATGAGATGATAATTCATCTCTGTAAATGGAATGAAGTGGTAATAACTCATCGTCCGATTATATCGAATAACTCATCGTCCGATAATATCGAATATCTTTGAATGGAATGAAGTGGTGATAACTCATTGTCCGATAATGTCGAATATGTCTATCACCGGAAGAAAATAAAAACAGATCTAGTATAACAAATGCATGCATACAGCGCCTATACTCTTAGAATATAACATTTTTCATTCAAATCGAAATTTAAAAAAAGTTTGCCTCATATATAGACCACCTGTTTATACGACCAAAGACCATTATGTTTTGGCCCTGTGGACTCGTATATTGCGTATAGGGGCTGGTAATGGTCAAATTGAGTGTCTACCTGATTCATTTTTATTTATATGAATTCATTAATTTATTAGCTTCTCTTTAACAGACATACTGTCACGTGGCTAATTGATTTGAATAATTACACCTGATAAATGTCATTAAACTCTATTTTTGTTTAATCATTTCCATTAAATTGACTTCTAGGACTTTTACCTGTATATAAATATTAAAGTGGAACTTCTAGGACTTTTTCCTGTATATAAATACTAAAGTGACACTTCTAGGACAGTTACCTGTGTATAAATAATACAGAGATAGTTCTAGGACTAAAATAATTTAGAGCGTAACGGGAGGGAATGTAGTGGTCATTTTATTTGGTCCTTACCAAAATTTTTTAAATGAGTGGTAAGGTATGGCTTTCATCGACTAATTCGTCAAACATTTGTCTTTCTGTCATCGTTATTCAGCAACTTCTGGTTTTGTTTACAAAATATAATTCTTGCTTGACCTGCGATATATGACAGTTCCATCGACCCCTCGCAAAAAACCCCAAAACAAAACATTTTCTAATTTATACTTCTAATCGAAAGAAGTCAAATCAGAAATGTTCATATTGTGTATCTTTCCTTAGCTCTTTCGGTTCTAAAACTAAAATGGCAAAATCCTTCTTATTTCTGAAAGACCATCCGTCTGTGAAAAACTACTTTTTGTGCGGTCCCCGCAGCGCTCGTTAGATACAGGTTTGACAATACTTATATTATGATCACTGACTTTGTCATCGCTATCATACTTTTAAAAGCATAAATACGATTCTAAGGAAACTTCTTAGAGAAACTATTTGACAGTAGACAATTGTTTGTATGCTGTTTTAATCCGATGATGAATCTCTGTCTGTCTGTCTGTTTCTCAATAACCTACAAGAAACTGAGTCGTTATGATGGTATGTATACACTTTCATTTGGGGTATTTTGTCAAATGTTGCACGACACGCATGATAGTATATAACTGTAATTCGAACTGTTTCTTCTGTCTGTCGATAATGTTACGTATACGTAATTTAATTGCTTGTGTGTTAGTTTTAAATTCTGTTAAAATTTATAAAGCTTGTTTGCTTCACTCTTTTCTTTGTTACTTTTGTTCGAGCCTGGACACATAACAAAGAAATTGGAGGGCTGCTCCGGGATATATGAATTTTGGCTAAAATATTTCAGGAAATTGTTTTCTGAAACTTAAATTCCCTTAGTTTTCAGAATATTTTAAATCCCAAGTACTATTTCACATTTTGTTTGAAATCTTTAGTGAAATCAACAGGCTTTTTCACAATGTCATCAAAAGTGGAAACGTTTCTTTCTAGTCCTACTCAGGAACAGTTGGATAGTTTGAACAAAGATGAATTGCTTGAACTTTCCAGAAAATACGATCTTTCTAAGGCAAAATCTTCATTAGCGAAGCAAGAAATAAAAACATTTTGATCCAGTATTTGGTAGAAAAGAATGTTTTGGATAAAAGTGTTTTGGATTCGATGAGTAAGTCTGTATCAGACTCTGACATGAAAGTAAAGAAATTGAAATTAAAATACAAGAAAGGAATGAACTTAAACAGTTATTATTTGAATATGAGCACTTATTTCCAGATCTTCCTACGAGGATAAACAAAATTTTTCATGACGTTGAAATTGTGAATTCCAAACCTGGGAAAAAACCCCATTCAGGATGAACCCTCTCAAACAGGAATACTTGAAAAAGGAAATTCAGTATTTGCCGGAGAATGATTTCATAGAGCCCAGTAAAAGTAATTGTAGTTTACCATGTGTACTTGTTCCGAAACCAGATAAAACTTTTCGTATGTGCACTGATTATAGGAAGGTGAACAGTGTGACAAAAACAGATTCATTACCAAGAATCGATGACTGCATTGATAAAAATGGAAATGCCAAGTATGTCACCAAATTTGACCTTCTGAAAAGATTTTGGCAAAATCCACTAACGCAAAGGGCAAAGGAAATTTCGGCATTCTTGAGTCCAGACGGACGTTATCAATACAAAGTGATGCAGTTTGGGAAGAAGGGTTCGCCAAGTACTTTTCAACGTTTGATGAATATGATTACCTCTGGTCTAGATAATTGTGATGATTACCTCGATGATGTCATCATCTTTAACGACACCTGGGAAGAACATCTAGCAACAATTCGGAAATTCTTTGACAGACTCACTGGTGCAAGTTTGACAATCAATTTATCTAAAAGTGAGTTCTGCCGTGCTTGTGTAACTTTTCTAGGACATATTGTGGGACATGGTCAAGTTAAACCTATAGAAGCTAAGTTCAAGGCTATCTCTGATTTCCCTGTGCCTGTCAGTAAAAAGCAACTGATGCGATTTTTAGGTATGGCTGGATACTATCGGAAATTTTGTTCTAAGTTTTAGAATACTGCTGAACCCCAGACAAATTTATTGAGCAAGAAAAACAAGTTTCTTTGGACTGAAAAATGTCAGGAGGCTTTCGACAAGTTAAAAGCCATACTTAACAGTGCACCAGTTCTTACAGCTCCAAATTTCTGTCAATCTTTCAAACTGTCTGTTGATGCAAGTGATGTTGGGTTGGAGCAGTATTGTTTCAAGAAGACAAAAATGGTGTTGATCATCCAGTGTGCTATTTTTCGAAGAAATTAAATAAGCACCAAAGAAATTACTCAACAATCGGGAGGGAATGTTTGGCTTTAATATTGGCATTACAACATTTTGAAGTTTATCTTAGTTCAGCTCCTTCTCCGATTATTGTGTTTAGTGATCAGAACCCCCTTACTTTCATCGACAAGATGAAAAATAAAAATCAAAGATTATTAAGGTGGAGTTTATTGTTACAGAATTATAATCTTGACATCAGGCACATCAAGGGTAAAGACAATTTAATTGAAGATTCACTTTCCCGTGTATAGAAATATTATTTCATGTACACTTTGTAAGTTCTTCTTATGTAATTTTGTTTTACCTCATGTATAATTAACTTATGGTAAAAAGAAAGCATTATTATATAAATCTTTTTTTTTCTTTATGGGGGTGGGGGGGGGAAGTGTTACGTATATGTAATTTAATTACTTGTGTGTAAGTTTAAAATTCTTTTTTATTTTATTTTGATTTCATTGCAAGTTATTATAATGATAACTTTATTCACTGGAATTGACATTTTTCCAGGAAATTCAGTTGACTTCTTTTTAGCCTGATTAAAACGCAGTAGTATTGCTACATTGTATTTTTAGCTGACCTAGTTCCTGACCTTGATTCAGAAATTGGTAAACACAGAGTGAAAATTATTGGTCGTAATCAAGGTCATACATGGCTTCGTGTTAGCTCTAATTTGTAAACAACTTTTTATTATCGAATCTTATAGTAAGATTCGTTCGGTACAATCGAACCCGTAAATAGCATACGTGCTAATTGACATATTATTTTACTGCGTTGTTTGGACTAAGTGATCATGTGACCCATCACGGGTCTAAACTGCGTTTTAGTTAAGGGTTAAAACAGATATTTTATAGTGAAATGGTCAGTCTTTAGAGCTCAAGTTTTTTTTTTATTGTTGATGCCAGTTTGATTTAAAATTCTTCTATTTTTTGGATTTAATAATTTATATTCTCCGGAAAATACCAGTGCCCATAAAAATTCTTGGACCAAGACATTTAGTGGAAATTATTCGGAATTCTAAAGCCGGAATTGGTGATTCAACAAGTAACTGTTGACACAACACCACAGGACAGGTTATAAAGGACGTCATTGCCTTCCATCTTGGAACTTCATCGGGATTCGAACTTTGATTCATTTAGAACTTTTTAGTGATAGGACTTATATTTTTAAATTCTATGATTAATTTTTGGATTAGATTCACAAACCGTAAGTCCCTTTTCATATTTTTACCTTGTTTACCTAGGAAATAAATTAATTCTGTTAAAATTTATAAAGCTCCCATTATATTTCCAATTTTTCATGCGGAAACTAGCTCCCATTATGTTTCCAAATTTTTCATGGGGAAACCAGCTCCCATTATATTTCCAATTTTTCATGGGGAAACCAGCTCCCATTATATTTCCAATTTATCATGGGGAAACTAACTCCCATTTTATTTCCAATTTTTCATGGGGAAACCAGCTCCCTATTTTATTTTCAATTTTGCATTGGGAAACCAGCTCCATATATTAGTCCTTTTCTGGTAACACAATATTTGTCCATGTTCCACAATATGCTTGCTGTTTTTATTTCTTAATGGCCAGTCTTTAAAGCAAAGATTTAACGAAGATATTTGCGTGCATTTCAGATGTCTATACCCAGCGAATGGTGATGATCTGTTTTCAGTACTGTTGATGTTCTTCTACTTCTCGTATTTTTCTCACTCACTCACTTTTTCATTTTTCTTCGGTCACTACCTCAATGATGAGTCTAATTCCTCATTTTATATGGCTTGTTCCTCGTTTCATTATTTAGAAGTATTTATCATGTATTGATCTCTTGGAAAAAAATCAAAGTGGCCAGTAGGACCTGCCCAAATAACTTTGACAACAATTCCCTCTTTGACGCAGTACAATTAGTAGATCCTCATAATCTGCGCCTTTCTTTCTTTGTTAAGTAATCAAAACAATAACCCTTTATATGTTTTTAATTACAATTTGTGACCGTAAAGAAAGACGCATTAAGTTTTACTCGAAATGACCGGGCATTGAAATCAATTGTGCGTTAGTGGCTGGCCGGTTTGTTCAAGAATGGTGTCACACATAAAACCAAAGCTATCGGTAGACAAGGGAGGCAATGCAGCCGGCAAGTTGAAATCGTCTTACTCTTCATGAGTTTATCGGGAAATTTCTGGAATTCGGTTAGACTCAATTTTACCGAGGAAACGGTGTTTCAATCTGCACCGAAAGTTCTACAAAAACATAAAAAGATATTCTGAATATTTTCCCCACAATTGACCTTTAGAGGGAATTCGCTGTCGGTTTCCACATACCGTTGCAATGATAGTTGATTGTTCATTGCAAATCTTATTGTGACACGCAAGGGGTCTGGCAACCTAGAGAATCAAAGAACACCTGCGTGAGTCTGGCTTGAACTCGATGCTTTCTCTATTTCTAAGGATCTCAAATAACAATCGTTGCTAACTGAAGGTTCCTAAACACACAAATACCGCAAATTATTTTCTTCTGATCATCTAACGATCTCCTAACACGAAGTTTATCAATGGTGGGAATTTTCCCAGACTTTATATCGTATGTCATTTTAATATTGTTTTTTTTTTTTTCTCGGATTTTATATCGCATGTACTTTTAAAATTGTTCCCAGCCCCAGACTGTATATCACATGTCATTTTAATATTGATTTGTCTCAGACTTATATCGCATGCCATTTTAATATTGTTTTTCCACAGACTTTTTATCGCATGTTATTTTATCATTGTTGTTTTTCCCCAGACGTTATATCACATGTCATTTTAATATCATTTTTCAACAGACTTTTTATCGCATGCTATTTTAATATTGTTTCCCCCCCACACATTATATCGCATGTCATTTTATCATTGTTGTTTTCCCCCGAGACTTAATATCGCATGTCATTTTAATTTTGTTTTTTCCCCGAGACTTAATATCGCATGTCATTTTAATTTTGTTTTTTCCCCGAGACTTAATATCGCATGTCATTTTAATTTTGTTTTTTCTCGACTCTATATCGCATGTCATTTTAATTTTGTTTTATTCCCGAGACTTAATATCGCATGTCATTTTGATTTTGTTATTTCCCGAGACTTAATATCGCATGTCATTTTAATTTTGTTTTTTCCCGAGACTTAATATCGCATGTCATGTTAACATTGTTTTTTTTTTTTTAAAGACTTTATATCGCATGTCATTTTGACATTGTTTTCTGGCTCCAGGCTGAATACATGGAATTGATAACTGTGTGATATAATGAAGTAAGCAAAACAGACTGTTTGTGTTAAGCACAAGGTTCTGCAATAATTCTGTGCCTACTATTCTATCTGGCTACGTAGCTGAATAAAATATATTGGTGTATTTTAGATATTCCTCATACAACACAGAATGCAAATTTATATTTTGGTACAGTCATACGACTGGAGAAAGTAAAACCGATTAAATTTGATAAGCTTGACAGTAGTTTTGGAATATTATATTAAAAAACGTCTGGTGCAAAAATCATCGCTATTCATTAATTCATCTTGTTCATAGAGTGAAGTTAACACGTTTGACAAAACATGAGGGTAATACAAATATTAATTTCATATCACGTACACTGTTTCTATGCGAAAACAGCAGTATGTGTCGAAAGTTAATTAATTTGAAATACTCGGTTCTCAAAACATTACATTCAATCCAAACGTCCCGTTGCTAGCTGGAAAGGACACTTTCGCGTATCGCCTTCTATTCAGAGAGTGATCACATGATGAAAATTTTTTCATGCACTTAAAATATAAATAAATCGCATACGTAAATCATTCTCTATCCATGTTTCCATCTGTTTCATCTATTCATCTGTTAATACTTGTGTACAAGAACACGCCGGTATTTCTGGTTCATTTGCGCAATGGTGTGCAAATTAGGACATGGGAAAGTGGATCAGTGGGTTTTCAAGGAGTGTTGATGACTTAGTCATTTCTAAACGTTTTAAAGGTGCATATTCATATACAGAAAATTTTACCGGACCCAGCTTAATTGACCCTACAAAAATCTTTATCTTCTCCTACTTCAGGAACATGCTGTTTTATATATTTAATTTGTTAATAAAACTTTTTAAGCACGGTAGCTCTTATGATGATTACTGAATTTCGTCCCTTAAGCTTTTTAGATGCTGATGTTCAAAGTTACTGTATAATGCAACTAAATACGGTGGGCTGTCGATAGTGTGAAGTTAATTAAGTCTTATCTGCAATCGCCGATGAAATGTGAATGATCAGTTCTTAGGTGAGGCAGAGAAACTGGTGAAAGTGGCGATTGGATCAATTAGTGATATAGCCCCTCGATAACTACTTTGATAAATTATAATAATATTACTCTAATTTTTATTGCACCAGGAAAATGACATCTCTAGCCACATTAATAATCCATGGTCTTAATTTGAACACGGGAAAGTAATTCTAACTCCAGCTTGACACCATTGTAAGTAATTTTTTCTTATACTATGGAGGTGGTCAGAGCTGTATAAATTAAAACTCATAACCCTTTACGGCTCATGTAATAGTGCTATGTGGACATATTTGTATCCATGGATGGATGCATGACTGAATAGCTGGATAGATGAATAAATGGATAATGCGATAGGTCCTGCTAAACAAAGCTAAGCTGAGGTGTATTCACGTGGTAAAGGATTCTTGTATCAGAAGGCAAGAACATGAATTCAAAACAAATTATAAAATACTTGGATTTAAATTGAACGTACTAAATCTCTTTCTGTAGGATATTATTACAGACAAAACAACTATGATCTTCATTGTTATAGAGTTTTCCAAAAGAATCTTTGTAAATGGCAAGGAAAGAAAAAACAAACATAGTTTTAGTTATATGTGATTTAAAATTTACGTGGGGAAATAATGAACCAAATATCAAACTAGATTGTAAATTAATATCACTCTATGATACTCTTTTTGAAAGTCTGTACCAGTTCATTTTTACGCAAACGGTAGTCAAGGCAACATGATTTGGAAATGTTTTAGACCTTTTTCGCACAAATGATACCCTTGCTAGGCAGACATCTATTAATTACCTGGCATCATGCAATTATTTCAGTTCATATTGACACCCCAAATACCACCCTGAAAAACAAACAAACAACAACAAAATAACAAACCAAAAGTAAAAACAAGACAAAAACCCCAAACAACAACAACAACAACAACAACAACAAAAAAAACCCCCTCCAAAAACACCCCCAACCCCCCCACAACAAAATAATGCTTTCAAAAGCAAGACGCCTGCAAATTTAATTTGTATAGAGAATCATACGGATTAAAGTTGAGATAAAAATGAAATGTTTTTAAAAAATTACCCATTTAGGGTAGCTAATGAGGTCTGAATGACTTGAACACACATTAATGTAGCCGATGAGGTCTGAATGAATTTTGAAACACATTAATGTAGCTGATTAGGTCTGAATGACCTTAAAAACACATTAAGGTAGCTGATGAGGTCTGGATTACTTAAAATACAGTGGAATCAATGCATTTGCTGTGCAGGTCGGAACGTGGAAACGCAGTGAGATGTGTTTTACCAACACAGAAGTCAACTTCAGGTATTATGTATTTTTGAAAACCAAATGTAGTGATTACCTACACTCTTTTTGATGAATAATAACAAATTTTTGTTTGTATATTTTTGCTGATTTTGCAGAAGTAATTGCTAAAAGTACTTGCATAATTAGCTTCTGATAAATAATGTTTCTTATCATCAGCTATTACATCTCAAGGAGAAAAAGTTAATTAGGGGCGATAACTCTAGCAGTCTTCCGATGCAACGTTGCCACCGAGAAGACGTTAAACCTCTAGGTGTATAGTATCCACTTGGAAGAATGCGGACTCGCTTTGAAAGCAGGAGAAAGGTCGGAAATTTTAAATTCATTTGGTTTGAAATTGTATTACTAGCGCTCGATATTAATTATCTATCTGTATATGAGAGAGAGAGAGAGAGAGAGAGAGAGAGAGAGAGAGAGAGAGAGAGAGAGAGAGAGAGAGAGAGAGAGAGAGAGAGAGAGAGAGAGTAACAGGAGGAGAACTTTCAGGCAGAAGAAAGGAACAGGTTTTCACTTGTATGGCAGCTTTATTGGAACCGTGAGTAACTAGATTACGTGTTCGATAAGGCGGTCAAATTAGTGGAAAGCTATTACTACGCATCTACTTAAAAACAACTTAAGATACTTTTAGATATTTTTAAATATTTTTAGATATTTGTAGATACTTTCAGATATTTTTCGATACTTTTAGGTACATTTAGATAGTTTGATACTCTATAAACATGAATTGTATGCGGAACTGTGGTTAGAGTGTATGCTTCGGATGAGGGAGGTCGTGGGTTCTAACCCCGGCCGAATCACACCAAAGACTTATAAACATGGTGCTTGCAGCTGCCTCGCTATGTCCAAGTTAATGCTCATCATACATAAAATAGTTTTTGTGCGTCTAAATAACGTACTGGATTTCATCATAAATATAGAAAAATAGATTTTCACTGATGTAGTGATACATAGAGTCACTTGCCTAAAAAGCAACAATCCCCCCCCCCAAAAAAAAACCACCCCCCAGCCGACACTGCGTTCCAATGACGATACTATTGCTACTATTCTTCTTCTTCTTATTATTAAATTATTATTATTATTATTATCATTATTATTATTATTATTATTATTATTATTATTATTATTATTATTATTATTATTGTCACCATCATCAACATTATTATTATTATTATTATTATTATTATTATTATTATTATTATCATTTGTGGTGGGGGTTGTTGGTTTATCGTTATCTAGAGGTTGATCGCCTCGGTGTTATTGCCCGGATCGAGTAAATATTGATATAAAGTGTGAAACTTATAGGTGGAATAAATTGAGATCTGAGCAGATATATAAAACAGAATGACACGAGACCCGTACATGAAACGACAAAATTTTTAAAATCAATTACATAGCAACTATGACAATACATTACATTAGAAAGATACACTTCTTTTTGAAATAAATCATTCACCGAATTTCAAAACACAAATATACTTATATAGATAGTCGATCTGTTTTAAATGATAGAATTAGTTCATCATAGAATCGAGTGAACAATCGAAGTCATTGCCTTGTACAACTTCACAACCTAAATATTTCCGGTTCATTCCAACTTCACTGTGGCTGTTCTGCTTGGTCCTTTTTGCTTTTCTTTTCTCTTCTCCAAACTCTCTATTGTCTCGCTTCTTTCGGCCCTCGAACTTTGTGTGGGTAGGTGGATACGTAAGTACGTAGATACGAAGATACTTCGATAAGTAGGTACGTGGATACTTCAGCGGAGCTATCTCTCCTTTCAAAATAAACAGAGAAGCAACCTAAATCTCCGGTCAGATATCCTACTGGGAATAGACCATTACTCCCCCCTCGTTATGTCAGATATTGTCTTGTCGGAATTCAGATACCAGAGGCTATCTAGTCGAGCCAAACATGGCAGACCATAAACAAACCTAGTTTCATAAGATTAATGTACTTCCTAACGGCTTTCAACCTGACTCCCATTATCATCCCACGAGACATAACAGTTCCGTTCTCGTCTCAATTACACAAATGAATGAATGAAATTCATTACATGGCTTAACTACGTTATTTTCAGTCAATACACACATTCAAGTCTTTAGCATAGATGAAATCTCACTTCATGGCTTAACAACGTTAATTTCAGTCAATACGCATTCAAGTCTTTATCATACATGAAATCATCTAAGGTTGGTGAATTCACACGGATTCTCGTAACTCATATCAACTAAAGTAATGTATAAAATAACCATCAAGACGACAAATCCAAACAATTCGTCAAACTTATATAAAGAAGATTATTGTACGAATTCAGATAAATGAACTCAAAACAATTATACTCATATCAAGGAAATTGATCTACGAATTTAAACAAATAAATTCATGCAAATATAAGCAAATAAATTCAAGCAAATCATTCTATTGGTATCAACGGATTAAATGAGATTGACGCAAATACCTTGTGCTTCAAGCTTTACTCGCTTCTACCCCAGAATTGTCCGATGACTTTACAGACATCAGGTTCCTTGGATCATTGTTTTTACGAGAGAATTTCTTCTAAATTCAAACTCGGAGTCTCTTTTTCCCTTGGCGAGAAACGTAGACTGAATAAATTTTTGCGATGGGGCAAATTAAAACCAAGAAATTTCGCGTGGAAACCACGCCCCTTATTTAGCGTAACCAATCAGGATTAAAAATATCTACCGCCTTTTTTTTATAACTTAGGCACCAAAATTTGTGGTCCGCCTGACCTCCAGATTACCAAATAACTGATCCTGGACAATTTCAACTCTGACATTCTTGGATACAAAGACCGAAGTTAACCCTGACCTTCCAGTCTGTCTGACTGTTAAATAAACAAAGGCTTAATTAAGAATCACTTCCTCTCGCGACAGAGGCATTAAAAATCCTTGCAGTATAGCATCTGTCCCCATAAATCTAATTAATCGTTCATCTGCCCAAATTAATGTGCTCTTTATAGATCGACATAAATTTGCACCCTTACATTATTATTATTATTATTATTATTATTATTATTATTATTATTATTATGTTTCTGTGACGCAACTACCTGTGGAACACTTTACTTTGATTTAGAACATTTTCCGACTTGCTTACCAGTGTAGAACGTTTCTTATTATTCGAAAGCAGCATCAAAGCCTAAACATAAAATAGTATCTTTATTGAATTCAGTTTCTTGTCTTTTGCGTTGGATAATAATCCTATCCGTTTTATTCAATCGTTTCCGGAATTTAATATTCACGTAACGACTATTTTGTTTAAATACAGTTATTTCTTGCCAGTGCCACATACCGTTTGTTGACTATGCGATACTGTCTACAACGTACTGTTCAAAATGTTGCATTGCTTTGGCAACGCGAATTTACATCTATAAAGCGGATCTCGTTAGTTAAACAGTAAGACAAAATGTACCACTGCTGACTAAACATTGAGACAGATGCTGCATTACTTCTGCCTACGTCAACTTACATGCTGCATTACTTCTGCCTACGTCAACTTACATCTGATACAAGGGATAAAGCTAATTAAATATTGAAATAAAATGTTGCATTGCTTAGGCTTACGTAATTCACATCCGCGAAAGTGTATCTTACCAACTAATTACTGAGACAAAAAGAGAAATTAATATGTAAAGAAGATACTAATGTTGTAGTTCATACAAAATGAGGGCCATAGAGTCGCTTTGCTAAAGAATTCAATATATATATATATATATATATATATATATATATATATATATATATATATATATATATATATATATACTACTCTTCTATATATATATATATATATATATATGCCAGATTTTGTGCGTGAAAAGCCTTTAATTCTCAACGAAGTATTTAATATGATATTATCCGGTCCTCTTTAAGGATCACAAATATGAAGACTTCTGGGTAAATATATTTTTGAATATTCCATACCTGAAAACCCATATTGGTGTATATTAAAAATTTGTACTGCGTCAATTTACAATTAATTGTGTTCAACTATATGACTGTCATAAACGTTGGGCCATGCATTACATGCCTCTGCTATGCATGTGGAATTAAGGCAACACTGTAACAAAGATTGGCTAACATGTAGTGTTTATTGCAGGGATAGAGTGTTCAGTGTGGCAAAAGAGTGTTCATTGCAGGGACAGAGCGTTCATTGCAGGGATAGAGTGTTCAATGTAGGAATAGAGTGTTCAGTGTAGGGGCAGAGTGTTCAGTGTAGGGATAGAGTGTTCAGTGTAGGGGCAGAGTGTTCAGTGTTGGGATAGAGTGTTCAGTGTAGGGGAAGAGTGTTCAGTGTAGGGATAATGTGTTCAGTGTAGGGATAGAGTGTTCAGTGTAGGGATAGAGTGTTCAGTGTAGGGATAGAGTGTTCAGTGTAGCGATAGTGTTCAGTTTGGGGAGCTAGCAATAGCGTAAACTTTAATCACCTGGAAATTTAAGAAACATAAACGGCTATGGCTACATTTACTGTCAATATGAACAAGTACAAATCGTAACAAAAACCCAAATAAAACAAAACAGAAGAAAAAGCACACCCCCCCCCGCCAAAACGAAAACAAAACAAACAAATCAAAACAAGACAAACCCAGAAAAACAAGACGACCGACCCCCCTCCCCACAGATTGCAGTCATTGGAAAGAATTACAAACATCAATCTCTGAGTATTTGTTAACTTTAATATTTTAAGTCACATTAAGAACATTAATAAATAATAAATTCGTATTTTATGTGTTTTTCTTAATTTACAGAATAAATTGCTGAAAATCTATTATTTTTATTTAAAATTATTGTGGACTCAATGCACTTATACATTATTCGCTGCTTAGCTGGTGTTGCATGCCAATATCATAGGCTGGTAATTAGTAAATCTATGTCTCCAGATTAGTTAGTCGAGTTGCGGAATATGTAGCAGAAAACATACAAATCAAGGAACCAAACCAATGGACGCAGTGCATCGTGGGAAGAAGGTAAAGAGATTCAGTACTTTCAGGACACACGGCACTAATTTATTTCCCGTAATAATCCAATGAAAGCGTAATGATATTCAAAATTCAATAATTTCGATTTTCTGAATGTTCAAGATTAAACCTATATTTATTAGTATAGTCATTTTTTCGATATTACATGTTTTTGAAACACGTGTTTTCAACAAAGAATCAGCAGCTAATATCAGTACTGAGTTTTTTAAAAACTCAAACGTGTAGAAGGACTGAAATTCCATCAAATAGCAAGGTCTTTATTTTATTCAGTTACAACTAGGAAAATTCTTTTCACTAAACTTTTACTTTCATTATTGACCAATGCTGGCCAGCCAAACCGATCTTCCATACCATTAGTACCGTGAGTCCTTCCCTACAATGGAGGATGCCACTACATCTCTTCGGTCTCACGAGAGTGCGATGCATTGTCAGCGAAGTGGCTTGTCGACCGGTTCAAGAATGATGTCACGCATAAGAAACAAGGAATATAACACATTCAGTAATTGTTCAATACTTTTTACGCTTAATTTCGGGAATTTGGTTGGATTATATTTTACGCGAGAATGTGAACGTTTAATCTACACACAATCTTTCATTTAAAACCGCGAGCAACGTACATTTTGAAGCTTTTATCCGCAGTTGAACAGTCAAGGCATAAAAAGTATTACAGTGGGTGAAGATTTCTTTGAAATATTTCTATTTTCATATTTTGAACAAAAGATTTAGAAGTAAGACACCTTTTACTTATGGATTTGTTAGGAGGAGCAGTAGCAGAGTAAATAACTGGTTCAAGTTTTAGGGACTCATTACGGTGTCGATTCCCAGTCCAGCCTGAGTGGAATGCCGTGAGGTGTCAATATTATTAAATTGTTCCAGAGAAACGGATCTGTAATCTTTGTATGACAGTCTACTCTGTTTTGCCAACAAAATCTAACACGAATCATTAGGCAACCTAATGCGGGATTAGTAGCCCAACCATTCTTGAACTATTGTTGTGCGTCTCTGTAATACAGCAATCATTTTTCTTTTGTGCGTCAGGAGTGTTTCAAAAGTTGAGCGTACGCCCGAATCTCACATCAAAGCCCAGAAGTGCCTTTTAGACAAAGTAACTTAAAGCAAGTTATAGACCATCGAAATCAGGATATCGTTGCCATATGCAAAGCATAGCAATAATAGGATAAAAAAATAAAATTTAAATTATATTTACTATTATTTCCTCAGCAATGAAATCGGGTTTGAATAACAAACCACTGTTGTTAAACCATAAAGCGAGTATTGCCTTGCATTAATATCCCAGATACTTTAAAAATCATCTTACAAATTATGCATAGACATGCCATCTTTTACTGTGATTTTGTTTTATTCGGAAAGTTGAGTGATTTCATTAGAAACTGTTTCTGGAAAACAGAATAGAGTATTTAACAGGATATTACCAGAACTAAAATTTCCTGTAATTACAGAGTGTTTATTCTTAATGTAGCGGCTTGATAGTTTTGTGTTTACCACGGGAGCCATAGAGTATGAAATCGTTTTGTCAGAAGACTAGCCTATGAACCAAAGAGAAATTACCCATAATTCCGTCAATATATTTTATCACCCACAAGAAAAGATTTGAGCGTTTTGTGTGATGAAACTTTTGCCAAGAGTTTACAGTAAACTGGAAAATAACTTGTTCTGCAAGAGTATTAACAGATTCCAAGCTTAGAACATAAACTGTTGGACAGTCAAATCCATGGACATTTGTATGGTTCAAATGTTCACAGGTATTGATTGGATATAGGTTAAACAGTCTCTGCATTAATTTACAGTCAAGTGTAATATTTTTACCCTAGAAACTATATTTTGTCCTATCCTAGCATTTTTACATGACCTTGGGGAGGCATTGGACTTCGGAATAGGTCGTCTGTGCAAACTACATAAATTCTGCAAAATCACCAAAATTGTTTATGTGAATATTACATATCGCAGAAAGAATATAATTATTTCTTAAACGTAGCAAATTTATACGTTTGGCAGAAACAGTGAGACTTAACAAATAGAGGCTAAAAGTCCAATTGCCAAAGTTAAGGAGAACTTTAACGTTCCATTGCACAGTTTTTAATTTTTCACAGGGGTGAATGTCTAAAAAAAAGTGATTCCCAACGTTAGAAAGATCGGATCATGTGTTATAATAGACTCCATTAATGCTATTTTGGCGGAAGTCAGTTTCGTGTGTTAACTAAATACGTACTAGATACTGCGGATATCTAGCTCAGACTGAGTTTCACAGAGTTCAAATGCAAACCTATGCGCTCTGAGTGAATGTCCGATTTTAAAAAGAAAAGATGTGCATCAAATTTTTAAGACGAAATTGAACAAGTTTAGCCGGTGAGATTTTTCAAACAGTTTGTATAGAGAAAGGAACAATCTGATTAATATCGATTGTCTTAAAGTAACTGAAAAAAGCGAAAATCAACAAGGTTTGTAAAATTGAACAAATAATTTATTTGCCTACAATACAAAACGAAAATTTAAAGGGAACTTAAGATTATATAAATTAAGTCCCCAAAAGACCTAAAAATGCTATCACAAGTCGAAAAGTATAGATTGTTTCAAATGAATTCCATCGACGTTCTGAATAAATTCCAATCTTGAATGTGCTGATGTATCAATAAGCTGTAATTTGTTGATGTGCTAACAGTCTTGATGTATAGCAATGATATGATCCAGAATGTCTTTAAATGAATTCACATTAACCGGAAAATAGTTACTTAGTCCAGAAAGTATGAATGAGCAGTTTGTAATTCCAATGAATAATTTAAATTAATAAAGCATCTGATCTCAGCTAAAAGGCTGATTCCACTAGAGAGATATTAATGTATGAATGAATAATTCTGATGTAAACATCCTTAATATAAAAACAGAAGACATAATAAGACGACCAGGTTGAGGGTCAAAAGTTCATTTCTTGAACATTCAAAGTTGTTAACACGGTGGTCTTTTACCTAAATTTTAAGTAAAGAACACGACAAACATCAAATAGTCCAGTTATTTCCAAGGAATCAACTAATGTCATGAACTCAGGATGAGGTAAATATGTTTCAAGAAATGACATTAGTCAGTTTGGCTCAGACTTCATCCCTCCGTTATGGACAAAGGTCAATAACACGATACAAATTAAATAAACATAACACGATGTTTCCGATTTAACGGAGATGCGACGGATACCGATACGAAGTCATCTTCTGCTGACCATTAGATTCACGTAGAAATTTAAATTTTCAGATTTATGAAAGTGAGAAGAGACATTCGGAACACAACATTTTCAACGATAATGCTCCCTTACATGAAATGCAACGTTGAGTCACGCAGCTTACTAAAACTAGTGGACAGAGAAGTCCAATAGGTACCAGAACAGGAACCTTTATCAGTGTCTGTCAGATCAACTTAATATATTTCGATTTTTATCAGCCTAACAAATTCAGTTGCTTATATCTCCACATCAGAGTAGTTGTAGGAAACTTCGTTTGTAAAAAAACAGAAACAGGGTAAATATATCTAATTTTGGCTGTTTTTGAAGCATTTGTCCTGGTTCACAGCCATTTAAGTCCTACCGAGGAAAAACATTCCCATAGGCTAGACAGACATGTTTTTTTTATTTTAGATTGTAAGAAATGGAAAAGGTCGCCGAAGTAGACAAGTTTCCCCACAAAGACTGAATATCATGTACGCGACATACACATGAGGAAGTGAAAATTTGTGAAAGCCAAGGAACATAACCTATGGCTGTTTTCATTTTTTCTAAGCAGAAGTCAGAGCAGTTTTGATGCATAAAATCACCCTAAAATATACTAACCAATGCCTGAAAAATGACTGTTCAAAGTGAGTGTCATTTACAGAAGGTCAGATTATTAATACATTATTTCAAACAACAATAGACTGCATTGAGGTCCAATTGCCGTTTCCCCTAAAAATGTAACGCAGATGAATGAATATTTCCGAAATTTCGCTCTGTTTCAATTCGCCAAAAGACTTTTAAAAACCTCGTTATGGTAAATTGTTTAACTCAGATAAGCGAGTCACGTGCCGAAAGAAAAATAATTATTTTCTTTTCATCTGATTGAACACATTCCATTAAACGCACTTGTGCCGTATTGCAACGTATCTCCATGAAGAAGCGTTGTATGTGCATGATATCACACAATGTAAGTCAGTTTTTCTCTGTAATCTTTGTCCTTGCTTCTGTTTATTCAATGAGTCAGATTTGAGTCAGTCGTGTGTTTCAAAGTGTTATATAATACATACATTTGTAAGCAATATAGCATACGAAACAGACCATAAATCAAATAATTCTCAGTTGCTGTTACGAGCAAAGGCAAACGTGTTATTTCCATAACTATGAAAGAACACGAACTTTTATCATGTGAATTTGCTTCAATTTTCTTCTTTTAAATTAAACTTAATGAAGTGATAGAAATATACATTCCATATTCATGAATAAATGTTCTCCCATCTTCCACGAACCCGAATCCCCGGATATAAAGGAGTTGGGTACTTGGAGCAGCGGTAGTTCGATGGGTGTGGCGCCGGAAGTGTTAATATGGTTCACTTAACAGTACGGGACTATACATTACGTCGTACGTTTATCGGCTGGGGGTGGGATGGTGAAAGGGGCGTTTTAGATCCAGAAGTAGTAATATTGTTACATTGTTAGAAATTATTGACCTCAATTGGGCCTACAAAGACCCTATGACTTATAACGGGAATTTAACGTAGTTATCTACTCCCCACAACCAACCATCCACACGCCGTGTGTAGTGACCAATAGCTAACACTTACTATCCAACAAGACTTGTAGTGACCAGTATTCCATATTATACCATCAACAAGCAGTATGTAGTGACCAGCACCCAATCATTAACTATCCATCACCAAGACAAGAAATGATCAATTGCTTGCACTTCGACATGTGGTTGCAAGACTAGAATTTGTTGAATGGGATCAATGTACGGCTTAGACAGAATCGAAGTCGTACCGTGTTTCATTTGATGGACAATGCTAACAAATACAAAACAAAAAAAAATCGAAGACTCCAGACTCAATGTGTGACGCATGGAAATGGTATGGAAACGACATCAGGCAATCTCTGAGCAGAATGACAACCAATATTTCACTATTAGGAGTGGACGTCCCAACACCCAGTATTGCCAGGTGTTGTGTACCAGACCCTTTGAACATTATTTTGCCCTTAAAAATGTCTTTAGATCTCACTTGACTTTATTTGAAGCCAAGCGGCTGTCCGGAACAAACTTGAATCACGCTATTTCGTACAACCATTATACATGGGGATATGATTTATTCGTTTGGAACTTCAGTTTGCTCTTGTTCTGGCGAACACAATGACGTCATCCTGGAATTAACAGCCTGATAGAAGTGATCATAGACTATTTAAAAAGAAGATCGCTACAGAGATAGGCGACGAAGATGTTTTTTATCTAGAAAAAACCCCATTCACAGACCACAAGCGAAGAAGAAAAAGTAAAGTTCAATACAGTCATGATGTCAAAATGGCCATAACAAGAGCAACACTCAGTCTCGTTTTGCTCGTCAATTGGCTGAAAGAATCAGACGTCTAGCATTATAACATAGCTACGGTTGTCAGATCGATCATCTTAGTCAAAAGCAACATGACATGTTTTTGATGATGTATCCAGATGAAAAGTTGGAAGAGTATCTGGACAACGTATGGACCCTCACGTAGGAAGAAAATATGTTGAAAGGTTGGTATGAAAACTTGAGCGGCCAGTAGCTCCACTGACATCATTTGAAACGAAACGCTTTGATGCTTTTTTTGCAGTCGAGTAGAGAGACTTCCCGTTAGTCGACTTACAGATATTTTCAAGGAAAACTTAAAGTGTTAAGTCATGGCGTATTATTACCGTTAAAATGAATACATTACCTTCTGACTCATGTTTCGTACACCGCTTCTTGGAAGCTCGTGGTATGTGATAAAAGTGTGCTTCCTCATCGAAAATCTAAGGATGTTCAAGTCTTTGTCACCAACACGGACAAGTGTCATCGCCCAGGAATCTATTGGGTAGCAGTCTACTTTCCCAATTACCACATCATGCAATAATTTGATTCTTATGTATTACCCCGTCTGGATGACGATATCATTGACTTTCTGAGAAGAAATGATGTATCCACTCAATTTAGTAATGAGAAATTACAAGGATCAAATTCAAATAGTGTGTAGACAATACTGTGTTTATTTTCTTCGTCAACGCAGTGTTAGATTCCCATTAGAACATCTACTGACTTGTTTTGAACTTGATTTGTTTTAGAAAAGATGACAAATTAGAAAGGTGGTTTTGTGAACATTCGCTGTCTGTTGTTTTTAGCACAGAAACGTGTATTGGTAGTAACATGAAACTATACCAGATCATTAGATGGAGGTCTACTCCTACTCCACAACCTTGTAAATAAGTTCTTGTCTAATGTTTGAAATTTGTACATAAAGAGGAAGGGACAATCCCATATCTTCAGTGAGGGGGATTGATTAAAAATGTTGATTTAGACACAATGGTGTTTGCTCTTTTTTTTTTTTTTTACAGAAGATTTATGTTGTACATGCTTTTTGACATTCCATCTGTCGATCTTTGAATTTTATTTGAGACGGATGTTTTCTTTTGTTGGTTAGTAACAGTGTGGTGTTGATCACCCCAAAACGCGTGACAGATTTAATCGTTTATACCAATCTTTCACATCTGCACTAATTTGCTGTTAAACGTTTTCAGTTTATATTTACAATTAAAAGTTTTGGTTGTGCAATTTTTATATCCTTCTAATTTGCTTCTTCTCTGCATGGAAAATACTTTTCTGGTACCCTGTAATTACTTCGCAGACCAAATTCAAAGACTGATAGTAATTCATTGATAATGCTGTCAATGGCTATATTGGTCAAGATGGTGCACACGAAGGAGACGTTTTGTAACCTTTACTTTTTATGTTTACATAATTAATCAAGATTACAAAAATGTTGCATTAAATAAATAAGGCATGCTTGGCATATATTTGAAGGATGACAGTATGGGCTAAAGTGTTCATGTTTGTCTTGCTCACCCATGTTGTTTTCTGAATGTGACAATTGTAATTGAAAATTAGGTATTCCCTATTTTCTTCTATAGATGTTGCTATAGATGTTGTGTCATAGAAATAATTGTAAAGTTATACTGCAGCGTGACATTTTGAACTAGAATTTCTTTGCTTGATTATCAAATTGCACACAAATGTAAAATATTATTACCGGATTGAATTATTTAAAAATAAAACAAAACAAAAGCAAAAAGCTTTTTCTGCTCCTGCATTCCACTTTTTGTCTATGAATCCGTCATGGTAGAAAGATGCAGATATGTAGATTTTCAGCTCTTATTATGAAGGAAATTTATATACACACTGAGTAGGTAAGATGACAAAGTATTGGAGGAAGGTTAAAGAACACGTTATATTATCACATATAATAGATTAAAATTGTATTTGATAATATAAAGTTTTTAATATTGTTTTATGGATGAATGATCTCATTGAGAGTTAAATCTGACAGATGTATTGATTTTTGCCGTAGAAAATATGAAATAAGTTAAAGTATCAGTAACACGTTGAAGACTATAAGGAGAGAATCATTTTAAAATAGCTTAGTATGTCTGAGCTAATTTCTTTATGACCATTCATGTTCTCTTAAAGATAGGTTTAAAACACATAACAATCGTAGTCGTTAGGACTATTCAATTCATATTCTGTCCTCACCGTACAATTAGTCAGATATATTTATATTATTGTTTCACTTTTTTTCATATTGAAATCGCATGTGATTTTAGGTAAATAAGCGAGGAGGGAAGGAGGAGGAAGGAAGCATGAATGTGTTCATGTTTAATAGTTATCAATTAAACAGTTCATGAATCAATCAGCCATTCAATTAATTTGTCAAGACATTATATAAGGGAATTTAAAGCTTCGAAGTTGCGAGATAACTTGACAATTTTTGGTCTGCTTTAGAATGAACGAATCGGATGAATTGTTATTGCAAAGTTTTGCAGAATAATTAAATTCTCAAAGAAGCAAAATATTTTGTTGACATTGCTATTGGAAGGAATCTACGGCGCTATTAACCTTGATGAAAATAGTAGCATGTTATCCTATCAGTAGACAAGTCTTCTTGAGTTGTAAGCTACCATCATGTACAAGAAGTGCATAATCGGCTCATGTACTGTTTGATCAAACAAATTAGGTACTGGATACCAGTCAACTTTCATCTTCAAGCAGGTATGTTTTGTTTTTTTATTATTGTTATTTAAAAATATTACAGCGCAAAAATATTTATTGGAACAAATTTTTTTTTAATGACCCTTGACCCCTGACAGACCACGTTTTAATCAGGAATGTTACAAGAGTAACTGTGTGCTATCGTTATATCATGTTTGCAGTTCCAATTTAAAAACAGCCTTTTTAAGACCGAGTGAGTAATCTGGCGGCTTTAGGTAGATGGGGTATATAACATACGTTGCAAATGAACTGATTAGTCGTGTATGTGGAACTTAATTATCAGCCTAGACCAAACAAGGCATGAACAACGTATCACCTTTTGACTGATGTCGTGATACTGGCTTCTCTCTCTCTCTCTCTCTCTCTCTCTCTCTCTCTCTCTCTCTCTCTCTCTCTCTCCAGCCAGTTGACCTCAATGGATGATCAGTTGTATATCAAGCTTCACCCCCCTCACCCCCAGTCAGTGTGTCAGGTAGTTACCAAGGCTTCCTAGACAATCAGATCCCAATAGGGATCTACTTTGCTCGATTACAACATATTTCAGAACGTACCCAGGCAAGGAAACCTGCTGTCTTTTTTAGTGGAGTTTTCGGCAATTGAAGTCCCCGTATTTGGGTATATTATACTGAGACTAGCTGTCATCTTAAGGAAAAACACTATAATCTTTTGTCAGGCATGTGTGTTCTATATGGGCGGTATGCATGGGTCAGGCATGTGTGTTCTATATGGGCGGTATGCATGGTTCAGATGTGTGTTCTATATGGGCGGTATGCATGGTTCAGATGTGTGTTCTATATGGGCGGTATGCATGGTTCAGACGTGTGTTCTATATGGGCGGTATTCATGGGTCAGGTCTGTGTGTTCTATATGGGCGGTATGCATGGTTCAGACATGTGTGTTCTATATGGGCGGTATGCATGGGTCAGACATGTGTGTTCTATATTGGCGGTATGCATGGTTCAGACGTGTGTTCTATATGGGCGGTATGCATGGGTCAGGCCTGTGTGTCCATATGGAAGGTATGCATGGGTCAGACATGTGTGTTCTATGCGAGACTGTCACAGTACAACCTCATCTCTATGATTCGTATTAAATGATAGTTGCAATTCTCCAGTGACAGATTGTTTTTATTCCACATATTCGGCAAAGTACTGAACATGACGATTTACGTTATATTTGAATTTGGTATATAGAATCTTTAATTTAGTAGTTGATGACACAGGAGTATCTTGGGTTGTTTGTCATTATGTTATTGTTAACACTAAAGCGACCAGACAGCCAACAGTGCAAACATATGTTTTCCAGATTTTGTTAACATATCATGTTTCTGTAATATTTGGTATATGGGATTACGACATTTATGACTCTGTAAAGCTTTCAATGTGGATACGAAAAGTGATCCAATTTGTTTTAAATATTTTAAATAGTTAAATTCGTTCCTACTTTATATGCACCTAATCAATATAATTCCTCACAATACAAAACGAAACACTCTCCAAACTGCCCCAAACTTCTTGTACAAAGAAAAGCACCTTCCAAACAGCCCAAACCCTCTTCTAAAAACGAACAAAACAAGAGAAAAACAACAACGCAATAAACAAAACAAACAAACAACATACACACATTTCTTTTACGTTGAATGGAGATATATTGTTTGATCCATTATCAGCTGACGTGCCTTGATCGCAAGTGTAGAAATCACACCAGTGAGATAATTAAAACAATAGTTTCTAGATAAACGTAACGCAATTAATGCTTGTTGCTGATTCTTAATTAATGTTGACCTATTAGTGTATGAGATTATATAAAACCTTAAAGCCTGCATGGAACAAATTATGTGATATTGATCTAGAGTCTTATGTAGCAGGAGCCGGTGATAAAACGGTTTCTCTAATCTTTAAGGCTTTTATAGTAAACATGGCTAAATTATTAATCATAATTTTACTTGTATTATTTTGTATACAAGTGCTAAATTTTTCTAATGTTCGATTTATATATACACCAAGGTGGGTAAATATTTTCTTCGCAATTCTACATATAGCGGACAAGCAGTAATAAAATGGAATTCATTTTCGATATTAATATTGCAAATTTGGCACAATCTTTGTTCATCATAAATACTTTCAGAGCTCTGCGTTACCTCTGATTGGCAAGTTCCCATTCTAAGCATAGTGATTATATAACAAAAATCGCTATCTCCTAACAATTCTAGATATTTTTGACAAGTTAATTCTACTTCCAATGACCTATAGAAGCGCAGTCTTTCCATCGACAATCTCATCCTGCAGCTTTTGTCTAAATATATCTTCACATCTCTGGCTGAACAATCTTAGAAATATATTTTCATTATTTACGCCCTGAGTACACCAAACATTGCCAAATCCAAGTGTAAATAGAAGCTCCCCCCCCATCTTATCTGTAAGTTGTAGCATTGCTTAGGATGTCTGTCTTCTGGCATTTTTAGAATTCTTAGCCAATATTTCAAACATTTCTTATACTCTGCATGCTAATTCTTCCTAATTCATTATATACGAATGCATTTGGAATAGACTTAGATGTATCAAGGATATATTTACAAAATGACATCGTAAAACACCCAAACATCAGCCCAGTAGTTAAAGATGGTAGCTATCTTCGAGTCAAAAACACGAAGCAATCCAGGCCAAATTTTGAACGACTTTGCTTCAATATATGCATAGCCTTCAGCGCCTGCAAGGAGAGTTTTTTTTTGGCACATATACCAAGAGTTCTTTGAAGAAAGTATACATCCTAGATACTTATAATATGAATCAATCCTTACCTCCATATAGCCATATTACTACTTTTCGTAACTTCTGAGATATCCACCTCTGCGAAATATAATCACTCTTATATTTTTTCCATATTCTGCAATAAGCGTGCCGCCTATTGAGCATATTCTGCAATATGCGAGAGAGAGAGAGAGAGAGAGAGAGAGAGAGAGAGAGAGAGAGAGAGAGAGAGAGAGAGAGAGAGAGAGAGAGAATATTAATATATAGGACAGTGGATTCTAATTCGTTCCCAGCTGAGATTTGAATCCTGGTTCGCAGGTCACGCATACATCGCCCAGTGCCATGAATACACTCTGTATAAAGCTGTGGGCTCCGTTGAAGCATATTTAATAGTTCTAACTGTCTGATTGCAAAGACTTGGAAATTGTGTGGAACATACATCAAAACAACAGATGCATACATATTTTGAAACACATTAGTTTTAAGTTATTTCTTTTTTGCAGGAATAAGAAGTTTTATGAACCAACAAGCAAATAAACAACAAACGAGCAGGCAAGAAGCAAAAAAAGATACAATTGAACCCTACAATGGATTTTCAAGAAAAACTATATAGATACAATACATTCAGTTATTTCTGTGGGTGTCGATTTTAGTGGCCTTGCACTACTTTAATTCTTGGATTGAGGAAAGGGTTCTATTTTTCTTCCACAATGATCATTGTTGGGTATTTAATTTCGCGGATTCTTCGTTGGGCATTTAATTCCTGAATTGTTATTTGTGTATTTAATTCGTGGATTGTTCGTTGAGTATTTAATGAATGGTCGTTTCTTTGCGTATTTAATTTGTGGTTTATAACAAACACACATTTCATGAAAATTTACAACCAACGAACAGTGAATTCTCAGTACGTAAATAAGTATAATATATTAGTTTATACTGAAGTTGAAGACTTCAGTGTTTCTACTATCAAAGATATTTCAGTAGATAATATTTGTTCAGTGTGGCGTTTACATTATATTTATTTCTATGTTAAGCCATATTTAAATTTATTTTGAGCATTTTACGAATTTTTTCCTTTTCTTCGGTATAATGTCTACTTTGAAAATTGCGCATTTAATGTTTTAGATAGAAAGACTACAGGTCTCCTTTGGAGTTTATATTCAGAACGTTTGTTGTTCGAGTGGAAGATAGAGTTGTAAACGCCATCAAGAGAGTATTTCTTGCGAGAGTGATTTTAGCCTGAATGCCAAAGCAAACAAGATAACACTGAAAAACATTTCATTATTTGAATTATAGTTGGAGAATATCCATGTTTTGTAAAATTCAGTTGATGAGTAGACAAATTTCATAATATGCAAATAAATATTTAATATTGATAATGAGATTTTTTTTTTTTTTAGATACGAGAGTGTACTATCCATGGAGATTATTTAAATCGTTATCCTTTTTATATTTGCCCAAGATATTTAGATTGTCGTCTGCTAGTTTGTCATCTACTACACTATTTAAATAATATTTTCTATGAAAGTTTATTAACAGAAATTAAGTTTTGTTTCGGGAGACCAATATTTTAAATATTTTGTGATATTTTCAAAGGATGACAAAATACATTTCATATTTTATTCGCATCTCTTTCAACTAGGAAGCCTTTTGCATGCTGAAACGTTTTGAGGAAGAATTGTCGCGCAAAATAACGGATATATAACTTAGTTGACTGTCTCATTTTCTTGGGACTGAAAACTTGGTCAAGTAGGTACCAATATATAAAAATATTTGACAAGGTGTATCATATATATTGGACAAGGTATATGCTATTATATTGGACAAGGTGTATCCTATATAGTGGACGAGGCATATACTATATATTGGACAGGGTATATACTATTATATTGGACAAGGTCTATACTATATATTGGACAAGGTCTATACTAATATATTGGACAAGGTCTATACTAATATATTGGACAAGGTCTATACTATTATATTGGACAAGGTCTATACCATATATTGGACAAGGTATATACTATTATATTGGACAAGGTCTATACTATATATTGGACAAGGTCTATACTATTATATTGGACAAGGTCTATACTATATACTGGACAAGGTATATACTATTATATTGGACAAGGTATATACTATTATATTGGACAAGGTCTATACTATATATTGGACAAGGTCTATACTATCATATTGGGCAAGGTCTATACTATATATTGGACAAGGTCTATGCTATATATTGGACAAGGTCTATGCTATTATATTGGACAAGGTCTATACTATTATATTGGACAAGGTCTATACTATATATTGGACAAGGTCTATACTATATATTGGACAAGGTCTATGCTATTATATTGGACAAGGTCTATACTATTATATTGGACAAGGTCTATACTATATATTGGACAAGGTCTATACATACTATTGGACATGGTATATACTACTATATTGGACAAGGTGTATACTATATATTGGACAAGGTCTATACTCTATATTGGACAAGGTATATACTATTATATTGGATAAGGTATATACTATTATATTGGACAAGGTCTATACTATATATTGGTCAAGGCATATACTATTATATTGGACAAGGTATATACTATTATATTGGACAAGGTCTATACTATATATTGGACAAGGTGTATACTATATATTGGACAAGGTCTATACATACTATTGGACAAGGTATATACTATTATATTGGACAAGGTCTATACGATTATATTGGACAAGGTCTATACCATATATTGGACAAGGTATATACTATTATATTGGACAAGGTCTATACTATATATTGGACAAGGTCTATACTATTATATTGGACAAGGTCTATACTATATATTGGACAAGGTGTATACTATTATATTGGACAAGGTATATACTATTATATTGGACAAGGTCTATACTAATATATTGGACAAGGTCTATACTATCATATTGGACAAGGTCTATACTATATATTGGACAAGGTCTATGCTATTATATTGGACAAGGTCTATACTATATATTGGACAAGCTCTATGCTATTATATTGGACAAGGTTTATACCATATATTGGACAAGGTATATACTATATATTGGACAAGGTCTATGCTATTATGTTGGACAAGGTCTATACTATATATTGGACAAGGTCTATGCTATTATATTGGACAAGGTCTATGCCATTATATTGGACAAGGTATATACTATTATATTGGACAAGGTATATACTATTATATTGGACAAGGTCTATACTATATATTGGACAAGGTCTATACTATATATTGGACAAGGTCTATACATACTATTGGACAAGGTATATACTATTATATTGGACAAGGTCTATACTATTATATTGGACAAGGTCTATACTATATATTGGACAAGGTCTATGCTATTATATTGGACAAGGTATATACTATTATATTGGACAAAATCTATGCTATTATATTGGACAAGGTATATACTATATATTGGACAAGGTGTATACTATATATTGGACAAGGTGTATACTATATATTGGACAAGGTCTATGCTATTATATTGGACAAGGTCTATACTATATATTGGACAAGGTCTATGCTATTATATTGGACAAGGTCTATACTATATATTGGACAAGGTCTATGCTATTATATTGGACAAGGTATATACTATATATTGGACAAGGTGTATACTATATATTGGACAAGGTCTATACTATATATTGGACAAGGTCTATGCTATTATATTGGACAAGGTATATATTATATATTGGACAAGGTGTATACTATTATATTGGACAAGGTCTATACTATATATTGGACAAGGTCTATGCTATTATATTGGACAAGGTCTATACTATATATTGGACTAGGTCTATGCTATTATATTGGACAAAGTATATACTATATATTGGACAAGGTGTATACTATACATTGGACAAGGTATATACTATTATATTGGACAAGGTATATACTATTATATTGGACAAGGTCTATACTATATATTGGACAAGGTCTATACATACTATTTGACAAGGTATATACTATATATTGGACAAGGTATATACTATTATATTGGACAAGGTATATGCTATTATCATAGATGTATACTGTCTCCTATGTTGTAAGGTATCAAGCTGATTCTTTCCGAATATCCTTGAATGATCTCACCTTGTTTTTACGGGAGAATAATGTTACCTTGCAATGACTGAATTGCAGTGTTCATTGTGAATTCATACAATGCCTGATTTACCGTGTACTTTTTGTATTTCATACCAATGGTGCCTGGATTGTTGAGAATATTTTTGGGTGGAACAGTTGCTATTGTGCTGATGACTAAAGCAGAGCAGAATTATTTGATTGCTTTTTTGGTTTTAATTCAAATTATTTAAACATAACCTAACAACCGACTAGTGCTAAGTGACTGCCTAAAATCGCTGTTTTAAAATTGTTATTTCACTGTCATGTTCAAAATATCTTATTTGTATTTGTTGGTGCATATGTACATAATTTCAGTCAGTGACGTAAAGGTACATTTCCGGAAGTCTTTAAAGTCTCAATTCACAATTTAAAATTGATAATAATTCCAATTAATTTCACTTAAACTTATGATCCGTTCCACGGGCAAAATACATCATTTGATGGTAGTGACAGAGCAGGTGCGACTAAAGTTAACCGAAAAATGGGTCTTTCATATTTCTGTAGATATCAAAAGACATTATGGAGTTGGACATGAATACCGGCATCGAATGAATTGAGTTTGAATGACTATCCCTTATCAGTATTCATTTATATAAAAAGATGTAGTGTTTCAGTAAAGTTACTATCACCCTGGCTATTAATGAAGTGCATATAAGCAAAAACTGAACAAAATTATTATTTATACTGCTTGCACAGGATTGTGGTATGAAAGAACTATCTTCATATACATGTGACAGTTTTTGCCTATGTATGTATGTATGTATGTATGTATGTATGTATGTATGTATGTTTGCCTGTATGTATGTATGTATGTATGTATGTATGTATGTATAAACCACTTTTCGAACATTGCTCTTTTTTACAGAACATCATCCCCTTTCGAAGCGCAGAAGTTGATTTCAACTCTGTACCTGTGCAATATTTGTGATGGGAAACAGGTTATACCTCTGTTTTACATTACTTTTCGGTGAGTATGCCTTTTTCTTTATCTCATTATTGTATCTGTTTTTATTATGGAATTTTGACATCGAGGTATTAATTCTTGTTAATGACTTTATAATCTTTTGCTTATCAATCAATAGCATTTAGCCATTTCTTGTTTCCAAATACCAGCGCTGGAACCAGAAATTTTTATGGATCTTATACACGTCGAAAATTGTATATTGGCTATTAATTGAATATTTACATTAGTATGTTATCGATGTGCAAATTTATATTTGTATTCACTGAGTTTTGTGAATATTGAAGGAGTAGTTTGCTTATTTTTATTCTCTTGAAAATTCCAATGAATCGAAACTTTATTCATTTCCTATTTGGTCTATTTTAACATAAATTAATTCAACATGTAATAAATATTATTTTCGCATTCACTGATTCCTAATCAATATTCAAGCTATATCAGATAATTTCAACTTGTTTAAGACATGGACGTTTGTGGTGTCAGCTGGCTTAAACTGTAAGAATTACTTTTGACTACAGAACACATTTTGTTTTCTTTTCAGAAAATGCATTTTTAGGAATTTCTTCAATAATATAGTTATCGGAAGAACGATATGAATAAAATTCGATCTTTACTCGGCCTTCGAATTCCTCGTGTTTTGGTCGACGTTTTAAATCAAGAAAAGAAGGAAGAAAAGCTATAAAGTACATGAAAATTTGAGAATATAACCAATTAAAAATTCATGAAAATGCTTTAATGTTTTCAAAATCAAACAATCGATAAACTTATCAGATACAAAGTTATGGAAGATCTGTAAAAATTCGGAGTTGTGGAAGATGTTTTAAGTCTCACCATGTATTTCGTTTCGCATGGAATCGCTATTTCAAACGGTTGCTCTCAAATATTTAGGGTTACTAGTTTGAAAACACTATGAGGTTGGAGATTGGGATGACTGAAGTTCTTTCTAGCATGTATATTTCTTTCTTTTTCTTAGAAATTAAATTTGTCCATACAAAAGGATTCTTCTAAATCTAAACACAAGCGTAGTAGCTCAACTGGAACAGCGTCGGACTCGTAATCCAAGGGTTGCAGGGTTCGATGCCAACCCAAGCCAGCCCGAGTCCTTTGCATGATATAGCATAATCACTACTGCAAAACAAGAAAAGCAAACCAATCTTTTGTTTAGTCGGTATTAAGAATTTCTAGGCATCAAGGTTCAGAGATATCAACACTTTCATTTTAATCGTTTGCTAACGATATTTTTAACTGAAACTTACGACTGATCATTCTTATGAATAGAGTAATTTGTATTATAAAAATAAGAAAACTTTCAACAGCTGTACATTTTTCTAGGGGCAGCTTTTCGAATACCACTAGTCAAGTCGTCAACAAGCAGCCCACCCAACACTTCAGAAATTGTCAATACGAGCACGTCAACAAGCAGTACAAGCACAAGTCCAACAACTACCAGTACAGGTACATCAACTGGGATATAAATAAATATTGGGAGAACAAAGTAAACCCCATATCCCCTCAGCTGTTTGTTATAAACATGTTTTGATTTACTTATTTCCTGTTGATGTTGATATTTGAATTTATACGATATTCATGCATACTTTAATTAATGATGTATGCATATTCACATCGCAGTAAAAGCAGATTTTTCTTTTTCGCACTGTGTGCAAATACAGATTAGCAAATCAAATTCTAAATACTTAATGTTCATAGTATTATATAAGATACAAAACACACGACAATAACTCTTAAGACAAGATAATATTGTTAGCAGAGAGAAGTAAAAGCCAAGTATTTGAAGTGTGTGTGTGTGTGTGTGTGTGTGTGATTCGGATTTTTAACGTAGCTTTAACAATTTTTCAGTCATATCGCTACGATATCTGCAGTGTGGCAGTTTATAGTGATGTTTAGCCCTGGGCATCATGCCGCAGACATGTAGCATGATGTCCCACCCAGTCACATTATCCTGACACCAGGCCGACCAGTCCTAACACTAAGCTCTTAATGCTGAGCGCCTATTGAGGCAGCTGTTAGTACCATTTTTATAAGTCTTTGGTGTGTCTCAGCCAGGGATCGAACCCACGACCTCCCGTATCCGAGGCGAACGCTCTAACCACTAGGCCACCGCAGCGGTCTACTATTTGATGTCATTGTCATAATAATTAACATATTCATATATGTACGTGTGCATGATTCAAACTGAGTTACAGAAGTCCAGAAAATCGAATTTAAAATTTTCATCCGGCTTGTAAATGTAAGAAGAAATTAAATTTTAGAGATTTCTTCCGAACAAAATGCAGATTTTCTTTGGCTTACATAATGTATGAACATATTATAATGGAGGAGTGGATTAATACTCAAACCACTTCTACCCCTCAAAGAACCAACGCCTTAACAACCAAAACCAATACCACAACCAACAACAACAAATACCAACAACAACAACAAATACCAACATAATTGAAACAACAAACAAAAATGAACTAAACAAATAAATACCAACAAATAATAAAAATATCATGATCCATACTGACCTTATGGATTCTAGTTAGATGGGTTTTCAGTCCTGCAAGAAAGAAAGTGTATAATCATTGTAACATTGGACAAAAAATGTTTGTTGTTGCTGATTGTATTTTTATATTGCATAATACTGTGATGTAGTTTTTAATGCCTAATATTGTGCATCACCTTCAAAGAATACACAAACACTCACACACACACACGCACACACACACGTAACATGATAACAATTTTTCCCTGTTTTTAATGCATATTGGTAAATTTATCTACATTTTCTTATCTATAGCAATCTCATTTTTATATCAATATCTATCGTAGTGTTTACGTATCCTTATTTCTACATATATCTAGATCTATCTGGTAAGTTTGTTTTCTGATTTGCTTGTCTTTTGTAGGTGAGAGACTCATCCTTTTGCAGATCATCCCTATAAAGGAAGTTTTGTGCTAAAAAAGAGACCGCGGAGGAGAAAAACAAAAGCGTTTTCGTTTCCATTATTAGTTAAACGTTTTATTTCTCTTTCAGTTTCGAAGATACAATTTATTTTAGAAATCCGCGAGAGTTTATTTCTGTCGCTTTCCTCGAAGATACAACCGCGTATTTAGAAATCCGCGAGATTTTATTTCAAGGGTTTTCCTCCGCGAGCGATGATCACACTTAATCATTGATTTTCGATTGGATAGTTTATTAAGAAACTCAATGTACATGCTTATCTAAATCGATTGTAATATTAGTCATTAATCTACAATTATTTTATGCATACAGTATTTTACTATAATGCAACTCAATACACACTGCAAAGGGCATACGTATATCTGAGAGAGAGAGAGAGAGAGAGAGAGAGAGAGAGAGAGAGAGAGAATCGAACTATCTACAGTACCTGAACACTGAAAATTATTTAGAGAAGTCTTTTCGAGCTGTTAAAACCTAGACAATAACTACTAGTTGAAGAAACGATTTATTGGACGCAGCAATCTACTGCTGTGTCATTGCACGTGTGAAACTTTCTTGTAAAACAATATATATTTCGACTGTATTCCTAGAAACATTTCACACAGGTCATTAATTAGTTTGGTTTACTCAGTCAGACGGGTATGTTGGTTATAAACTGCTTCAAAGTGTTTCGAATACGTCGTATATTATTGAAAACATACTATGTTTCATTACTGACTAAAAGTTGCAAACGGTGAAGTCGTAAGAGTTTCTTGTCTAAGTCTAATAAAGCTGAATAATTGTTACAGACAATTAATATTGAAGAAAACAAATATAAAATTTTTGTTGATTAATTTAAACCACTTAAAATTGGTGTTTTGTCAACGGGTTGCAGATAAATGTTCATGTTAATGAAACATAATAGAGTATAGTAATGTATTAATGACATATATTTCTGTGAAATAATGAGATACTATCAAGTAGGTTTTATTATTTCGTTCACATTTTGTCTTAGGTGTAAGAGAAATAACGCTGTTTCTCAACAGAGTTTACACGTGACTCATGACAGGAGAACAATTTGCCAAAAGTCAAACAATGTTTTTGATGTATGTATGTATGTGTGTGTGTGTGTGTGTGTGTGTGTGTGTGTGTGTGTGTGTGTGAGTTTGTGTGTATGTATGTATTGATTGATACAAGGATACATGCATATAAGCATGTATGTATTTAATTATGCACATCAGGCTATCTCTAATCAGTCAATATCATGTACATTTATTTATCATCGGTTATATAGACACATGCAGTTTTGAACTTCAATCTATATAGATCGTATATTCATTAATGCTGAAAACATAAATGAATCTTGTACTATCCTCCATATTGTCTGAGAATAAACAATTAAATTCCTCTTTACAGCCCAATCAAGTAATGCAACCACAAGTGTTTCAACAACCACTATTACAACACAAGGTGAAACAACTGATACAACGTCTGTTGCAACCGCTAGTACAATATCAGCGCCAACAACAACGGCCCAAAGTAAGATATGATAATTTTTACAAATACAAACATAATGCTTGCCTTCACAGGACCAGGTAGTATTCTGTTTCACAAAACACACGATATCAAATATTTTTTCACCGAATTGGAGCTGGGAAAAGGCGTTAGTGGAGTATATTTCTTGATTAGGCTTTAATTTTAATTTCTACAGTGCAGCTACGTAAGTTATAACGCAGAAATAAAAACCTTCTTGCACCACTGTATGTTTTTGTAGACAATACTATTTTAACGTTAAATGAACAAATACGATGGATATTATATATTATAGCAATTCAGATTTGTTACAGCATTCTCTTTATTCAAAACTCATCATTCCTATCCGTCTATTCTCGTGCCCCACGGATACAAACATAAAAGGATTGGCGAAGCTAACATCTTAGCAGGTAATTTTCCAAAGTTCTGTATATCTATATCAAGAATTCAAACAAGTTCTTCTTACGTTTAAAGTTACAAAAAATATGTCGGAACTTTGACTAAATCTTTTTTTTTTTTTTTACAACGAAATATATTCGATGGCTGCGAAGACAGTAGTCAATATATAACAACTGCAGAACAACTGCATGATTTACATAATGACTATCCATTTCTTCCAGAAGAGATAATTATTCCAGATAAACTGTTATCGAAAGAACAATTACAACATAGACATGGAAAACCGTGCACCGTTCAAAAACTCGTACCAAATTTATTAGATAAAAAGAACTACATTTGTCATTATCGAAATTTAAAACAAGCTGTTGAATTTGGGTTAATTGTGATTAAATTTCATCGAATATTAAAAATCAAACAATCTCGATGGATGGCTGATTATATTAAGTTTAACAGTAGAACCTTAGCAACAACAGATTTTGAAAAAGGATTTCTTTAAACTTATGAATAACTCTGTCTTTGGTAAAACCATGGAAAACATTCGAAATCGTGTCGATATTGAACTTGTCAATAATAAAAAACGTTGCGAAAAATTAGTCGCATCAGAGAAATTTGCTTGTATTGTGCCAATAAGCGAAAATCTTGATATGGTTTTGAAGAGAAAGACAAATTTAATTTTGAATAAGCCGATATTCGTTGGCGCGTCGGTGTTAGAAATTTCAAAATGGTTGATGTTTGATTTTCATTATAATTTTACCAAAAAAGTTTGGCCAGAATCGAACTTGCTGTTTACCGACACAGACTCGCTCGTTTATGAGATATTTGCTGAAGATGCATATAGAGATGTTTATGAGCACCGTAATGAGTTTGATCTGGCTGATGTTGCTAAAGATAATTGTTTTCACGATCCAACTAATAAAAAAGTACTAGGATTGATGAAAGATGAATTTAACTCTAATGTCGTAGTTGAATTTGTTGGACTTCGAAGTAAAATGTATTCGCTTGTAACAGCATCCGGAAAAGAAACAAAAAAATTAAAAGGAATTAAAAAGTGTATTGTTAAAACTTGTATCAGGCATAGCGATTATCTTGATGTGTTATTTAATAATAAAAAACATACTGCAACAATGTCGACGATAAGATCTTATAAACATGAAATATTAACTGATAAAATAATCAAGCAGGGCTTAGTAATTTTGATGATAAACGTTACTGTGTTGATAGAATAAATACTCTTGCGTTAGGCCATTATAGATGTGTGTAAAAAAAAAATAAAATTATTTATGAATTTTGTTGATTTTATAAGTAAACATTTGATCTGTTTTTTCTTAGAAAACTATCTACGAATTCAACTTTTTCTTGTTCTTTTAACATAGATAATATTTCTTCTTCTTGCTTTTCTTTTGATAGTTTGTTTATTTCGGGTTTATTAACCTTAGGTTTATTAGCCTTAGGTTTATTAACCTTAGGTTGTTTATTTACAACAACAGGTAATTCCTCTCTCTTTTTTCCTGACCAAATGTCTATATCAACCAATAATGCTTTCCGTTTTTTCTCTGGTAAGTTGTTCATCAGATGTGTATAAACATCTGTTACAGGATCAGTCATCCAAATTTCAAGTTGCTTCTCATCATCTGTGTCTCTTACTTCATAACAAATCCAAAACGAATTATCAAAATATATATAATTATTATGCGTAATTTTTTCTGGTCTGGTTCCTAACACCTTAGCTGCTAATTTTATGGACCAAATTTCTTTCATTTCTTTCCTAGTTATATTAAAAGCTATAACTTTTATACTGCGGTCTGGAAATTCACAACCGTCTTTTGCAATGTTTGTTCGCCCAGATGCGATTTTTGAAGGGCCAATACAATAGTTTGGTGTTTTTGCAAATCTTTCTACACAAGCACGCATATAACTTCTTCCAAAACCAAATGGCAATGTTTATAGATAATATCACAATTCACATTATGCAAATAAAAATACTTTGGGTCGTAATTTTTCCATAAAATGTCATCTGAATTCTAAAAAAAATATAAAATATGTAGAAGGTTCAGAATGGTTAAATAAGGGTTCCACGATGGAGTGTTTTACTATTCCCCTTGTCACATACTACTTAAGGGTTCCACGATGGAGTGTTTTACTATTCCCCTTGTCACATACTACTTAAGGGTTCCACGATGGAGTGTTTTACTATTCCCCTTGTCACATACTACTTAAGGGTTCCACGATGGAGTGTTTTACTATTCCCCTTGTCACATACTACTTAAGGGTTCCACGATGGAGTGTTTTACTATTCCCCTTGTCACATACTACTTAAGGGTTCCACGATGGAGTGTTTTACTATTCCCCTTGTCACATACTACTTAA
>JAECUM010095769.1:0-59112 GCA_016617855.1 Megalonaias nervosa | reverse complement strand
TATATATATATATATCTTAGTACACTTAAGTCAATTCACAATTTTATCTTGTAAAATGTATGAGAAGATACTATAAAGAAATGTACGAGCCAGGAAACCTTGCCCTATTCAATATGGAATACAGGAGTGAGGTTATAATGGTGGTAGGGACAACAAAAGTAATTAGCATGCTCAAATAATGTAAAAGGAATAAAGGCAAAAATTGACAACAAGAGGCTACATTTTTGTGAAGCCATCCTTTTATTTATTTACAAATTAAAATAGAAACTGGAACACTGAGCTTTAATATGCAAAATCCGAATTTGGGAGGTTAATGTTGAAGCAACATGAATATTACCAAAATCTATGGTTTGAGCAAACTGACAGAATAAGACAATAAATGATTTTCCTCTGACGAGTTATAGCTAAGGTGGATTCAACCAGTATCAATTAGGCTTTTGTTATCAGGTGGTGATATTAAAATAAATCAGTGAGTTGCGAAAGGCTGAATTGTGCATTTGGAGCGAAACAAATGCCACATTTGATCTGTTCTTTACAGGGCCTATTTCAAAGTTGATAACAGTATACATAACATTTAGCTTTCAAAATATACATAGATACATCTGTTTTATCACTATACCATATATACTCGTTTATAAGTCTAGTCAAAAGTGCAAATAACAAAGATTCTGATCTGCTGTAGCATAATATGCCTGCAGATCAGGGTCAATGTGGTTCTACTTACTAATCCTAACAAACTGCAAAGACCTTATCTGCCAGCATCGTATGCAATGGAATATCGGGGTCAGTGAAGTTATAATGTGGGCTCATCTTACAAGCAAGTATATGCAGTAATTTTCATAAATATTCCAAAACATAAGTTATAAACAGTTGTATAATCATCTTAGCTGATGCTATCATTGTTATTGGGAGCAATCTAGAAATGTGAGACAAGGCATTCCTTGCCATCAATAATCTAGATGCTCTTACTGAAATCCAAAATCTGAATAATTAGAATATATGATGTAATAATTTAAACACAAATTTGCCTATGATCTGGAAAACCATATTCATTGCATATAATGTTGTGTTATATATTGAAAACATAAATATAGAAGTACATAATGCTGAAAATGTGAGTTGGAAATGTGAAAACTGAATCTGCTCTATAAATTGTTCCATTATTATGCTATCATGATAAGACAACCTGGTATTATTCCTGATTAGCTTTATAGGTGTGAGATAAGACAATCCTTACAATCGCCATTCTATACTCTGATGCAGAATTTCAAATTAAATAAGGACTAATCTACGATGAATTAAAATGGGTACAAGATATAAGAAACTTAAGTGCAAAACAACATTTAAGGCATACAACATTTTGTCTCATTGAAAAGAGGTCTGACTCAAGAAGGTCTGCCATATAAAGAATAATATGACAACAGCCACGAAACTTTGGAAATAGGAATGGCAAAATCTTTGTACACTATCAATGATTGAAACGGCATTCCAAAATCCTATATAGCCAATATCTTGCCACTATTGGATTTGGATGTATGTCATCCAATAGCAGATTAAAACTGAATGAATACCAACACAATGTAGTTTCATCTGACTTTTTGAACAATCTTTTCCTTTCGAGAGTCTCACTAAGTCGAATAAATAAATGTGTTACACATACAGGGAATTTCAAGGAGGCCAAAGTTAATTTGGGGATACATTCCAAAAAGCGTTAGTAGCCAATACTTTTATTGCACTTTGATAAAAATCTGAAATGGTTATGTGCCAAAGAAGAATGAGTTGCCATCTGTTATTTGCTACATCACATGTTCCAAGCCAAAATAATTCACATGTTCCAAGCCAAAATAATACCATTTCATTAAATTACTGTATATTTTGGCAAGATCCTCAAGACTCTGAGAGGAAATCAATGCCTTGTTGTGAAGTTCTCCAGCTCTGGTCAACCTATGTAATTTTATTGGAACTGATACCTACAATGTGTGACTGAGATATCAGGTATCTTCCTTTACTATCTGAGACTATAACCAAACTGGCATCATTGTTAACTGTACATCACCCTTTTTAACAAAAAATATTTTTTCTATTCTTTTGATTTCATGAAACAATATTCATAAGTGTTCAATGTACAAGTTCTTTGCAAAAACAGATCCAGCAGTAACACATGAGTGCAAAACAGCATATGTTTGAAGAGTGAAAGAAATGCAATCCAAAAATAATCCCACGAAGAACACATACAGTAATTTGAATATTTATGATGCACATGTTGAACTTGTAAAAAAATAAAAATATTTTAGGGTGATGCAAACTAAAGACAGTACATTTTAATTAAATAGGGGAAAACCAATGATAACACCATCCCTAACTCACACTTGACACATCAACTGAGAGTGGAGGATAAAACTGTCATTAGTTTTCTTTTTTTACTGATACAAACAACTGCATGTGAGTTCAGTGTATATAACCAAAGTCCAAAAGCACAATGACAAAATATGACAATATTGCCATATTTATAAATGTGAAGTCTGATATAGCATTGACTCTTTTTCTAAGAGCATTTAGTACAGCACCATTTGTCATTTTCTGTGCTAGTCCACAACTCTTCATCTATGCCCTGACAAAACCAATCAAACCATTCATCACACAAATCACACTGGATCCACAACTCACCCTCTGCATAATGACGTTTACATACAGAGCAAACTGAATTATCAGTGTTACTTTTGTAACATTTCTCCATTTTCTTTTTTCCTTTACCCTTTCCTGTCCATATTCCTTTTCCCACTCTAGTTCTTTTTCTAGTACATGGCTGACTTTTACTACAGCTGGAAGTGTCTTGCTTACTACTAACTTTCGAACAACTGGCAACAGGATAATTCTATACTAAAAAATATGGCATTAGCATTTCATTCAAAGCAGGTATTACATTACATAGTTTATTAACTAGACCACTCTTCTGTACATTTCCTGCTTCTATGCCATAGGCTTTACACAGCAAAATCAGATCCGATTTCAAGAAGCTAGTAAATACTACAGCCTTCAGATTATAAATCTGTGATTTCAGTTTTAAGTGAGAATACAGTTTATTTTCTGACTGATCTTCCAAGATATATTTCATGTCCAAAGCTAATGCATCACTACTGTGTTTGTGCTTTGATCTCATGACCACTCTCTTTCTCAAACTGTCTGACTTCAATTTTCCAAGACTGGAAATGGTAACTTTTCTGAACTGACTGTCACCTATTCTACTGTAACGACCTATCAAATCTTCATATAGATCTCTGATACAAGAAGCAATCATGGTATCGTCCACTTGTATGACACTCATACTGGGATCAAACTTTATGTACAGCCACTCCCAATATTCAAACAGTGTCTCATCCTTAAGTATTACAGTCTTACAATACTGTAAACTCCCTGCACCATGTAAATGTAATGTATCTACATGTTGATACTTCCTCCTTGTATTGTCAACTTGCAAGAAAAATTCAAATACAGAATCCTTAATGTTAGTTAGACCATAGTTGATATTCTGTCTTCTTTGTGTCTCGTGCAAGGTCTGTTTATACTTGCTACTGTTTTCCAAATCAACAGCTGAAGTTGTACGGTGATCTAACATTTTTACTTTTAAGAAACACTGACTGACCAAGTTAAATTTTTCCTTTCTGTACAAGATGTTCTTTCCTTTCTTCATATTATGGTATCAGCTCTTTGCAATACATCTACCTGCAATATACCTTAATTTTCCTTGTCCTGGATCTGATACAAGTATGGAAGGTGCATGTGCAACTTGTGTGGTATTGAAAATGTCAGTAGTATATTTGTCCAAAACAATTTTACAAATTCTGTCAAAAATCTTTCCAAATGCAAAAAAAGTATCATCATTTGGAACAGAATTCAAGAAATTTTCAAGAATTTGGATGCATTCCTGAGACACTGAAAACTGGTAAACTTCAAATAATATTCAGTCCATGTCTTTAAATCTGGTTTTCTGACCTCTATATTACCACATACTTTATTTAAGATACTTTGAATTTTTTGGTACAATATCTCAAAAAATGTATTCAACTCTTGCAGTGGGTTTTTGAAGATTTCTGTTAGTGTTACGTTTAATCTCATTTGCTCAGGTGTTATTGCATTTTCTGGATAAGTTGTTTCATTTTTGTATGGTCAACATGATGCACTAAAATGTCAGAGTCAACTGTGGTTAACCTATGTTCTTGGTCACTACATGAAGCAGGTGTGTCTTCCCCAACGGACAACATTTCATCAACTTCTAAAATTTCTCCATCAGAAAAGTCAGAGTTATCAGAATCAGAACCTGTTTCATAATCAAAGTCAACACTGAGGTTCTCTAATAAAGAAACAGAATGTCTACAGCATGGTTGGTTAAATGCAGTTAGCTTTACAGTTCACAGCATGTATACATTTTGAATACAATTTTGTGTATGGATATGTAAACTAGTGACATATAATTACACAAGAATTAACCAAGTTAATCCTTTTGTATACTTGACAGTGTAAATCATATACGAGATTCAATTTCATGTTTGGGTATGCAAATTAGTGACAAATAACTACACAAAAACTAAGTAAGTTAATCAGTGAGTTTTCTTGACTGTAAATCCTATACGAGATTCAGTTTTGTGTTTGGGTATGTAAATTATGACAAATAATTACACAAGAACTAACCAAGTAAATCCTTTTGTTTTCTTGACAGTGTAAATCCTATATAAGATTGATAGAATTTAACATAAAGTGAAATGTTCACAAAGCATTCTTCAACATTTGGTAGATAACATGTCAGTTGAAATCAGGGTAATTACTTAACTATTGATTAAATAAGTATACAATTTTTAAAAAAATCTTTCCTCAAGCACAACCAGAGATCACCTGTATAGCTATTCAGAAAGCCCCAAGAAAAAATTCAATGTAATTAATATGTCAAGATATTTGTTAAATATTTTCCCGGCAAATGTCACAGTCTTGAGCACATGTAACGATCCGAACAGCGAAACGACTTGACGGAAAATACAGTGGATATTCCGATTGCATATTTGCCGGGTTAAGCCGAGATTTAGCGATTGAAAGCGATGTTTGAAAAGATTCATTCAACGAAAGAACCAATCACTGAAGCAATCACGATCAAATCGCATTCACTCCGAAGTAGACCGGAAGTTGATTATTGGAACGTTCATAAGAGTGTGGAAGACGCGAAACAACGGATAAACTTTTCGCAAAATTGGCCCTTCAGAATCAGTAAGGTTACTTAACTGGTAATGGATGTAAGGTGTGGAGTGTCTTCATTATATTGGTGTACGTTATATGTAACTGAATGCACAGATAGTATCGGAAAATTATATCGGAGTAATCGAGGGGTCAGATGGTGACCGGCGAGAGTTAGTTACCTTGTGTTAATTGGTGAGTGTACACATATAGTTTACCCCGGAATCAAGTGCCTGTGATGAACAAGTCATTATTTAGATTATTTCAATAATTTTTGTTTGGAGGAAAGATTATTGCCTCTCACAAAGTGTATAGTGTTGTGGCAGTTCAGATTTTTCATAAGCAGTAATTCGTTTGAACGCACAGATTGATGCGGCAAGCTATTCGTTTTCAGGAAGCTACATATTGATGGGGAAAGTCATTTGTTTCCAGTAACCCACAGATTGATGGGGCAAGTCCTTCATTTTGTCAGTGACCCACATATTAATGCGGCAAGTCTTTCATTTTCAGTAACCCACAGATTGATGCGGCAAGTCTTTCCTATTCAGTAACCCACATATTGATGGTGCAAGTCTTTCGTTTACAGTAACCCACAGATTGATGCGGCAAGTCTTTCATTTTCAGTAACCCACAGATTGATGGGGCAAGTCATTCGTTTTCAGTAACCAACACTCTGATGGGTGGGACAATTCTTTCATTTTCAGGAACTGACAGATTGGGCTTTTAGGAATTACGTTCGAGAGATATGTTAGAACTGATCAATGGCCTCTTGATATATCTTACATAAAATTTGGAATTTCAAAATTAAATATGTTTCGCAGATTATGGTTTGCTATATCGGCATAAAGATATATTGGCTAATGCCGATTTATAATTTGTATCATATGGTACATAATTAATAAACGTTTTCTCTTTCTCTGAATCTGATTCTACAGTTTTACTATATTGGTGTTCTATTCAAGGAAGTGGAGTAATACTTTGTTCTCAGTGTTCTAAAGACTTCCTGGTTAACTTACGTTTTAACGCCCTAAGTTACTATATCATTTTGATACAAAATTACATATATCGTGCATATGTTTTGACCATTTTCAGTGACTACAGCAAGTACCTCACACGTGTATGACAGCGTGTAAAACTTAGTATTGTAATAAACCTCGGGTATATGCTATTTGTATTGTAATAAACCTAAGGGATGTGCTATTAGTATTGTACTAAACCTAGGGGATGTACTATTTGACATTGTAATAAACATAGGCTATGTGCTATTTGTACTGTAATAAACCTAGGAGATGTGCTATTTGTATTGTAATAAACCTAGGGGATGTGCTATTTGTATTGTAATAAAACTATGGTATGTACTATTTGTATTGTACTAAACCTAGGGGATGTGCTATTTGTATTTACGTCTCCATTTATAGCTTTATTAGGTTTTAGCGATAATATGTTGAATATTTGGTGTTGATATTGTGAAGATATTTCTTAACCCGAGTCATTAGCCATTTCTTGGAACAGAAGTCATAATGTACTGTATTCACGAGACTTTATGACAGCATGGATTAGTTTCGTAAAATGGACCATCCCTAATTTTTTAACATAGGGAATTTTCTTGATACTTTAGGCCTACATGTTTAGTAATTTGAGATAGGAATAGTTCTTTATATTGGGTCATTGGGGTTTGTTTTGTATGGCATGAAGAATTATTATTTGCCTTGGAAACGCTTAAGGAGGAGTCATACAAATGTGAAAGAAGAAAAACATGCTAGTGTGAAAATAGAGTTTCGTGATGTCTGATTATACGGCTATTAAAGGAAAATTACTGCAGTACTGGCGTGTTGAAGAACCCTTCAGTTGACAAAGACTGTTGTCTTTAGTTCCTTGGAAATAGGGAAAAACAATAGACCTCAAGTCAGACTCAGGGTGGGTGTTTAATTCGTTCGGTATGAGACCCTTGCTTGTAAAAGTATTATGCTGTGAAGGGCTAGATTTGGAAGACATGTTGACGATCTAGAAGTGAAGAGCATCATATAGGTCTTGTGGTAAAACTTCATTAGCCATCGGCCAGACCAGGTCTTTACGGCTGAACGTTCAAAATATACTCAATGTCGTCATGATTTTTTATTTTTATTTTTTATTTTTTACGAATATACCCAGGATGTATCATCAGTAAGACTAAGTAATTAAGGTCTTTGTTCAATGACAGGAAGAAACTATCCAACAGACCAACATTGCAATTCTCATTTGTTGGCAAATGGGAGAGTCAAAGCAAAAAGTGTACAGAAGTTTCAATCTGGAATCCACAACATGAACGAGAGGTCGTATATTAGGTTCACTCGATATAGATCATCTTGATTCTTTTGCATATGTAGTTAATTATTGACCTAAATAAAACAGCAGTCACGCGATAAAGCAAGTTATTTTACCTTTTCAGACGACGAAAATCTACTTCAGCCATGATGCAGACAGACGAAGACGCTTGACCGCCCTTTGCCTTGAACCAGATGTTCCTGGTGTATTCTGGGATATTTCGGATTTCGCTATTTCCATATTGGACTTTTGCTTAAAATTAATAATTTGTACTTTTGCCTTTAAACCGCTTCATTATTACACCACTAATTCTTTAAAATTTTCGAAATTGAACAAACTTGCACAACACATCTGGACAGTCCAGCTTACATGGATTGAAATAAACATTTATGCAGATATTAGGCGCAAACGTGTACTACCTTTAGGATTAATAATTCTGGATACTTGATTCATCACTGAGAATAATCAGACTTATATATAGATTTACTGAGAAGACCGGAGAAATGCATGCCGGGTATTTTGCTATCCCTGCCCGGTATTTTGCTTTGAGTAATGAGTTATCACGTAACGATTAACTGATAAACTCTATGATACCTCTGTTACGCACACCTGTAAGCTTTTGTTATTGTTTTTGCTAATATCAATCTACCATGAATTCCATATTCCAATAACTGTGTGTTAGGAAACGTGTTACGTTCCCTTATGTTATTTGTTAAATTTTAGCTTAAATCTCACACTGCTTCCAAAGCCAACCTGTATACTGGTATCGCCTTGGGCTACATCAAATAGTAATAACTACATATAAAAAATGGGAAACGGGAGGAAATATAGTGTGCCACACACACACACACACACACACACACACATATAATGTTTCACCTTCGAACATAGGTAAAACTGCAGGCGTATATTATTATGGCATCTGTGTGCCGAAAATCCATCTGCAGAGGCGTCATTTTTGCTTTTTGTATCTTAAAGACTGTATGCGCGCAGCGTTGGATATTTTACATCTCTTTAAAATAAACTTACAGTGTTTTCTCGAGAGTTTTACCCTGCATGAGTTTGACAAAGTTCTTCGTTCACTTTCCTAAAAGTTGCAATAATTGCATTAGATGATACTGAAACTCTTGGACAGAATGAACATTTATGATAAATTCCGGAAACATTGCATGTATAGAATCTATACGGTTATTCCATTTATGGTAAATTCCGGAAACATTGCATGTATAGAATCTATATGGTTATTCCATCATACGTCTAGTAACAGCCACAATATTGGTCGCTTTGAACATACTTTTGGGAAATCATTATACCTTTCTTCCGAAATCGGTTTTTCAATAAACAAAACACATGACGCATTGTTGAGTTGTGTCTGTTTTTAAACACATACATCTTGATTTAGTTCTTTTATTTGAAGATAATTTCAGACATTACATTCAGTTTCTCCATCATTCTGCATAAACAAAAACACATTCAATATTATCATTAAGATTTTTTCACTAAATAAAAAGTTTAGTAGTCAGTTCTTAACTACTAAGAAAATGCTAGTATGTGTATTAGTATGTGATATAAATAAAATATATTTATTTGTACGCTGTATCATCGATATACCAATCGTTGTATATATTTTGCATTAAAAGGAAACTTGGTAAGCCTCGTTTCCTTATAATGAAATTTGTTTTGATCTCATAGTTTATCAGTGATAAGAAGTATATATATATATATATATATATATATATATATATATATATATATATATATAAGTATATATATATATATATATATGTTATATATATATATATATATATATATGTATATATATATTGCAAATTCAGCGAACACTCTATAATATTTTATTTATACCATATACAAATCCAGATACTTTTATTCCGACGGAGTTAAGATTGAAACTGTATAGTGAGTGAACCATTCACCTTCCTTTACAGCGTGTCTGCTGCAAAATGTAGTTTTGCGTCTATTTTAGCTATTTTGAATCCTTTTGGAAATTGTTAATTTGCTTCTTTTTGAGCTCCGAATTTAATTCGTATTGACTTCATAAATAAAAGGGACGCTTAGCATTTAAACACCAAAGTTGGTTCAAGGAAGAAAAAGTAGAGCACTACATATATTGCATGGCTAGAGACCCAAACAGTGAATGCGCGGCCAGACGATGAATGGCGAAAACATCGAACCGAGTGGGCAATTTAAGCTTACTGGCAAGCTAACAAGAGATAAATGACATATTTAAAATTCTTTACAGTTGATGTAAGTCAGTATTATGTTTTAATTATCAGTGCTACTAAGTATACATGTTTTCTTCTCTCTCTCTCTTCTTCTTCTTCTTCTTCTTCTTCTTCTTCTTCTTACTACCATCATAGGTTCAATATGTCGTTGCCTTTCACGGCCAAATATCCGCAACGCTCCTTTCCCACTCATTTGCGACGCAGATCCAATAACAAACACAATGTACCAATGTTTAGATACTACTGTATTTTGACATTATGTCTAAACTATGCTATTTTCACTTTATTACTTATAAACCGCGTTCCTGAATACAAATATCAAAACTTACTTTGAGATGTCTGTCCTTGGAACTCGGGTGCTTTTATTTTTTTAACAATTAAACGAGTTGTTTAAAGAATCACTGGATTTTATAAGAAAGGAAAATCAACGTAGCTTATTGATTATCGGAATTGTGTATATAGCGTGTTCTCACCAGGGATAAAAGTTGTTTGGAAAATACTAAAAACGCCTGCAAGTGGCTTTATAAAAAATAATAAAAATATATAGATATCACTAATTTTAAGGTTTTGAAATTTGGAGATTTTCACTGACTTCTTTATGATAATATTGAATATTTCTCTAGTGTTTCATTCACGTCGTCTGTCATTTATAGCGTCATGTGGTATGCAATTGTACGCGGTTCTAGTTGATGACATATATACATGGTTGAGGAAGTACATGTAGTTATTTAGCCACAAAAATAAATACTGTTTAAATTAAACTATTGATGGTAATATAATAAAGGTCAAACAAGGTCATGCAAAATGTTGGGCATGATAAATGTTATCATATTATAAAATCTGTTACGACCCTGTAGTTAAATTACATGTGTGTTAAAATTCGAATTCTTTCTAATTCTTTTTATTTCATTTTTATTTCATTTTTATATCATTAAATATAATTATTATTATGATGATGATTATGTTCGAGGGTCTGATATTTAGTCAGAAACATCGTGTTTATTTAGAATGTAAATGTGACTCGCGTAAGCACGATTTTTGTATGACTTTTGTCATATTAAGTAAACAGTCGGAACTAGCTATGTAAGTGATTGGTTTTGACCACGGTCATTTCTAATAATACTTGTTGACATTCTATACTGCGGTGGCGAGATTTCGAAATCGCATGATTTCTTCGTGCTTGTACATGAAATGACGTATTAGTTTGCTTTAAAATACTCAGGTACCTGCGAACTAGTCTAGAGTCATATTGGAGAGTCATATTTTAACATCTTAGAGAGTCACATCGTAACATCTTATAAAGTTTCTAAATACCTTAAGAAGAAGGTATTCTTTTGTGCTGGAAAGAGTTGTTCGTTCGTACGTATGTAGAACAATAGGTGTTTTGTTATCGATGATAGCTGTATTTCGTCTACCTGTTAAATAATAATTATTTTCCCTGGAGAACCACACGACTGGCTTTGGACAAAGACATTTGTTGAAATTAATTCCAAATTGGAACAGGACAATACAAATTGTGATTCACAGTGAAAATTCTGGACACTTGTGTAAAGCCTTCGTCTGACGTCATCATCCGCCATCTTGGAACGGAATTGAGATTCAGACTTCAATTTAGAACTGTTTATTCACAGGACTTATATTCTTCACAATTTTAGGACACATTTTAGGATTTTCTTCATAAATCTTAAGCCTTGTTTCAGATTTTTACCTTTTCATCGTGTTTTCTAGGGAAATAAAATTTATCTTTGTTAAAATTTACGAAGCTTGTTGTCTTCGCTCTTTTCTTTATGTTACTTTAAACGAGCCGATTCGTAACAAATCTGTATTTACAAAAGAATTTCTGAAGTGTAGAAATGGGATGATTAGTCTCCGTCTTGTTTGCTTCACCCAATTATGTCAAGAAAAATAAAAATAGAATGGAGTCTATAAATATGTCAAGAAAAATAAATTAGAATGGAGTCTATATAAATCATATGTATATTGTTCGCGTGACAAAACGGAAGGTAGCATGTCAGAATCATCACTAGAAGGGTGTAAGTTCAAATTTGCTCTTTACTCAGTCCTTGTCCGCTACCGTTGCGTATCCATGGTAAGGAAGATGATTCACATTGCCAAGGCACGACATAATTGAGCTCATGGTCATTTGTTTTCTTCTAACTACAGTCATACATTTGAAATTAAAAACAAATCTATAATCAATAGGAACTGTACATTTAAAAATTGTGAACGTGATCTGAGAAACATTCTAATCTATAGTTTTCGCCTCATTGTACAAGTTGTTCACTCTTAGACTTGAAGCTTTGACAGTTCTACCGGAAGGACTTTTTGGTTGAACAATTGGCTGCATCATTCACGAGTACCTTGCCCACTTTAGACTTAGTCATACAATTTTGACTTTATCGGTTTATTTACATAGAAATTTGTCCCATTATTATCAACAATTTATCTTACTTTTGTTCGTGAATTTCGTTACATATTTAACGACACGAACTTTTACTGACAATTGATTAAGTTTTCGAATGGAATTCTTTCTACCCTTAACCTAAAGGAAGCAAAACTACGTCAAAACACTCTACTCAGAGTTCTCTAAGAAGGCATGGCACGGACATGTACTAGTACTGCCAGGTTTATCATGTGGGACGAATCGCGATGGGGGAGTGGTAAACATACCAAACTCACGACCAGAAAGGTTCTGGTTCGAATCCTGCTAATAGATAAGCCTTTGTCAGCGGCGGTGGTGCCTCCCTTGGCAAGTTACTTGACACGTATTACCTCAACACGACATTACATGTGTTGAATTGCTGTAAACACAAAACAAACAAACAAGCAAACACTACAGATTGGATAGCTTCTAAACAAGTAATATAAGCTACACCTTACGTTAAAAGGAACTGTTAGTACCCCATGCATAAAGTGCTGTATGTATTCAGCCTTATATATTATCGAGCGCACTATAGAGCGAAAGGTGGTGCAAAACATGACATAAATAGTGCAATTCAGTGGTAAAATACCTTGTATTTTGTTATTCTCGCATACCTTCATTCGGAAAATATTCGCTTTATGGCGTTGCATTTAAAAGTAATGCAGTCGAACACATAAACCTTTTTTTTTTTTTAAAAAGATTAAAGTCCTATTTACGATATATTCTTGACATGGTTGTTTGATATATGGAAGGCACGTACAGCTTAATTGTCGAATGGGAAGGTTTGGAATTCTAATAAACCAGTCATCTTTTATACTATTTCGATAGTCATTCCCGGCCTTTCTTATTCTAACTGATAATAGCGGACATATCGGCAGACGACGAGAAGGGACAAATCAGAGAAAATTTGTTTCCATCATCAAAGAAAGATTCGTGGTTTGTTTTTCTAATGTAAAGCTATACGCATCTCCCATTTGTAATTTATTTTCAAGAGGAAGGCATGAAAATAGTTTCTTCTTTTGCACAAAATCTGAATTCATTGAAACAGCCACCTTCCCACCAATCGAGGAAATTCTTTGTCCATAATTGAAGCTGTTATTTAAATATACCTGTCTGGATAGTGTTTTTAATTAATGTAAAAAAGCGAGCATTATATGCTTAATCCATATCAATCTGCCAGTATAAGGCGTCGAATTGGACAATATATGATTTAATTTGCATATCATTACAATAAACGTCAAGAACTACAGGAATCAGGCTAATGCACTTCCGGTTTGCCCGACACACTATCAGACGAAAGCTAGATATTTCCCTCTGCACATCCGGTATACTTTGTAGCTTTCATGACTATACGCTATACTTTAAGGGATTGTATTTAAATATACTTCGACCTTCACTACTCAGTTGTCTCCCGCTTAGATGGCGCCACAGGAAAACTGGGCCTTATCTTTCGGATTATCTCCAATCATGTAGCTAATACTTTTTAAATGGCGAATACCGATGTTATCTATTTTAGCATTGCATGTAATTTAATGAAAACATTTTTCGAAATCAATCTTAATAAATTTTGTTCGCCTTTACTGTATTCAGTAATCAAAAAGTCAGATAAATAATTTTCTCTTTGTTTTGAGTTGTACTAACTATCAATTCCACATAACTGCATGAGAACATTGACGTATTATTTGTATTATATACAATCTCAAATGTACGTAAAAAGCATGTCTATTTGAAGGGACTGAATCTATTTAAAAGGCCGTGTCTATTTAAATGGGTTATGTCTATTTAACAGGCTGCGTCTATTTAAATGGGGTTGAGTCTACTTAAATCTTCAGATGTTTACTATAGGTATTTGGTCCATTAAGTAATAGTTTCTGACATTGATTTTGTCATTTAAGTTAGTATTCATATAAATAAAGTTCGCCTTTATAATTTAATTAAAACTGTTTACTTATTTTTATCTTGGACATTATTTTGAAAACTATAAGTTTTCCTTTGCTTTAAGAATGTCGAAATGCCAGCACTTACATTTAAACTATATAAAAAAAGATATGAAAACAAGATCCAAGAATAATATAGCTTTACACAGTTCAACTTATCAAGCTTTTACACATTAGTTTTAAAGCTGAACAATAATTAATGTTAAAAGTAACGCAAATAACTTATTTTGTTGCTCTTTATTTCTGCGATAAAAATTATATCTTTTATTAATTTTTGTGTGAGATTGTTAATAAAGTTACATCCATCGATACAATATCTTCGAAAGTTCTATCTATCTAACAAACAAGACTGTTCTATTTTCTAGTTTTCATTTCTTGGTCTATTTTTAAATTTTGGAACAATTCATACACCTATCAGATAGTAAAGTATTTAAAAAAAACTTTTAATATCACATCATAATATATATCTTGAATGGAATAATTCGAATAAAAAAGAAAAAAAAAATACCGTTTGAAGCGGTAGCCTCTATAAAGAATGGTAGCCTTTCGGCAAGAAAATGAAGAGGAGTGTCGATGTATGATTGATATCAATTATTTTCTCATAAAATTTCTAAATTATCAACTTGTGACAAATATCTTAATATAATTATGTCTGTGATATCCTGCCAAACCAGAAATGACGCTTAAAAAGTATACTGTACCAAAGTTACTTGTTACGCACTAATCATGATTGAACCATTATTTCCAAATAATAGAATGGTTCCTCTATGGTGGGTGGAAATTTTAACTGATCGAGTTGGGCGTATTAACCTAAGTGATTATATTTTTGCGTAGTGTGTGTGTGTGTGTGTGTGTGTGTGTGTGTGTGTGTGTGTGTGTGTGTGTAAGATTTAGATCCTTAACGTTGCTTTAAAAAATTTTCATTCATATCACTACGATGTCAAAAGTGTGGCAGTTTATTGTGATGTCTAGCACTGTGAAATCATGCCGCAGACATATAGCATGATGTCCCACCCAGTCACATTGTCCTGACACCAGGCCGACCAGTTTAAACAATAACTTCTGAATGCAGAGCGCCTAGTGAGGCAGCTGTTAGTACCATTTTTATAAGTCTTTGGTATGACTCAGCCGGGGTTCGAACACGCTACTACCCACATCCGAGGCGGACGCTCTAACCACTAGGCCACGGTAGCCGTTGTGGGTCTGGTGAGTGGTCTTCTAGCCGACGAAAGTTTTAAAATTTAATTATATTATAATTAATTATATTCTTCGCATAATTTGCACATCTGAACGCAAAATTCTATGGGATATTCTGCAAACCGTATTATATTTTACAACTTGGCATACATAAAATAATTTCATTTTATTATATTTGGAACTCATGAAATATCTTTTGTCAAAACGTTGTAAAAATTAGACTTGTGTAAAATATGTTATCATCATTAACTTTATTTTATTTAATTGGCAATTTCCGTCGAAGCTGAACAAATATTTTTGGAATACGGAAAGTGACAAAGAAGCGATTGATATCCAATGTTGTATATTATCATTTATGACATTTATGACAAAAGTAAACAACGAATAATCGAAATGTTTGGGTGAACTTTAACTACGAAAACTAATACATGGTTCACGGCAACAAAAACAATATAATGCAATCATCCCCAGCCCCGAAAAATTGCTTTTCTTCATTGCTTGGTTTTGACTGAAACAAGCTTAAATATGATATAATGGCAGATCATCAATCGTAGAATCTTCTGTGAAAAGTATCCGTAGCATTTACCTGACCTTCATCATGTCTTGTCTTCACTGACTTCAAGAAGGCTTTCAACAAGGTATGACTTGAAAATTTGAGGGTCACCATGCGGATATATAACATAAATGCAAAACTAATCAGCACCATTGAAAACCTCTATGATAACGCGACTAGCAAGGTGAACCATATGAAGATCTACTAACCACAAGCACGCAAACTAAGATTGTATGGTCACGTCTCACGTTCATCTTGTCTGACAAAGACAGTCCTACAGGGCACAGTGAGAGGAAAGAGAAAACAAGGCAGATAGAAGAAGAGATGGGAAGATAACACCACTGGAGAGAGACTGTCGCAATGTCATCAGTGGCGCATTTCAACCAGCTAGATCACGGGAGAAATGAAATGAATGGAAAATGGCAGTTGGCAGGAATTGTAGGAAAATTTATTTATTTGAAGGGGAAATATTCTTTTCGTGTTGAGTAGGTTTGGAATAGCTATAATGTGGAATATATTTTGTCTTCTCCTTGTTGAGCGTAACTGGATTACGACTGCTAAGAAAATTCACATATCGTTAAATATCTATGCACAGAATGGATTAACTCTCAAAGAGAAAATTTAGGAAAATAGATGAAGCCTATCTGCACTCACACACGCATGCTCTTTTAGTATGACACAACTAATGCAATGCTGCTTCCTGCCAGCCTTCCAAATTATTGCTGACAGATTATAGGACCTAATTTGTTTTATGTTTATACTGCCACAAAGCGTAGAATGATGCTAAGCGCTTTCAATTTGCATTTATTGCCATGTATCTGTTGTGGCATTAGCACCTGACAAGCTATTAAAATAATGGATGTGGATTTTGTTCAAAGTTAAGCGCAGAGGTAATTTGCACTACAAAGTTTACATCATCATTTGTGCCTGTTTTTATATACCATTTTAAGAAGCTTTTACTTATAAAATGCTGCACAACTGTCTGGAGAGAGAGAGAGAGAGAGAGAGAGAGAGAGAGAGAGAGCATGTTTTGAAAAACGCTTTTTATATTTGATGTATTCTCAGAGCAGATTAAGCTCCGTAATTTATGTAAAAATCAAGTCTCTACTTCTAATACAAGTATAATGAGATATCTCATGATATACTGAAAATATCACGAATACTGGATGATATACCTCAGTATATACTGAAAATATCACGAGCACTGCATGACATACTGATAATGTCACGAATACTGCATGATACACCTCAGTATATACTTAAAATATCACGAATACTGCATGATACACCTCAGTATATACTTAAAATATCACGAATACTGCATGATATACTTCAGTATGTACTTAAAATATCACGAATACTGCATGATATACCTCAGTATATACTTAAAATATCACGAATACTGCATGATACACCTCAGTATATACTTAAAATATCACGAATACTGGATGATATACCTCAGTATATACTGAAAATATCACGAGCACTGCATGATATACTGATAATGTCACGAATACTGCATGATACACCTCAGTATGTACTTAAAATATCACGAATACTGCATGATACACCTCAGTATATACTTAAAATATCACGAATACTGCATGATATACCTCAGTATATGCATAAAATATCACGAATACTGCATGATATACCTCAGTATATACTTAAAATATCACGAATACTGCATGATACACCTCAGTATATACTTAACATATCACGAATACTGGATGATATACCTCAGTATATACTGAAAATATCACGAGCACTGCATGATATACTGATAATGTCACGAATACTGCATGATACACCTCAGTATGTACTTAAAATATCACGAATACTGCATGATATACCTCAGTATATATTTAAAATATCACGAATACTGCATGATACACCTCATTATATACTTAAAATATCACGAATACTGCATGATACACCTCATTATATACTTAAAATATCACGAATACTGCATGATACACCTCAGTATATACTTAAAATATCACGAATACTGCATGATATACCTCAGTATATGCATAAAATATCACGAATACTGCATGATATACCTCAGTATATACTTAAAATATCACTAATACTGCATGATACACCTCAGTATATACTTAAAATATCACGAATACTGCATGATATACCTCAGTATATACTGAAAATATCACGAGCACTGCATGACATACTGATAATGTCACGAATACTGCATGATACACCTCAGTATGTACTTAAAATATCACGAATACTGCATGATATACCTCAGTATATACTTAAAATATCACGAATGCTGCATGATATACCTCAGTATATACTTAAAATATGACGAATACTGCATGATACACCTCAGTATGTACTGAAAATATCACGAGCACTGCATGATATACTGATAATATCACGAATACTGCATGAAATATCTCAGTATGTACTTAAAATATCACGAATGCTGCATGATATACCTCAGTATATACTTAAAATATGACGAATACTGCATGATACACCTCAGTATATACTGAAAATATCACGAATACTGCATGATATACTGAAAATATGACGAATACTGCATGATGCACCTCACTATATACTGAAAATATCACGCATACTGCATGATATACTGAAAATATCACGAATACTGCATGATATACTTCAGTATGTACTTAAAATATCACGAATACTGCATGATACACCTCAGTATATACTGAAAATATCACGAATACTGCATGATATACTGAAAATATCATGAATACTGCATGATTCACCTCAGTATATACTTAAAATATCACGAATACTGCATGATACACCTCAGTATATACTGAAAATATCACGAATACTGCATGATACACCTCAGTATATACTGAAAATATCACGAATACTGCATGACATACTGAAAATATCACGAATACTGCATGATACACCTCAGTATATACTTAAAATATCACGAATACTGCATGATACACCTCAGTATATGCTTAAAATATCACGAATACTGCATGATACACCTCAGTATATACTTAACATATCACGAATACTGCATGATACACCTCAGTATATACCTAAAATATCACGAATACTGCATGATATACCTCAGTATATACTTAAAATATCACGAATACTGCATGATACACCTCAGTATATACTTAAAATATCACGAATACTGCATGATACACCTCAGTATATACTTAAAATATCACGAATACTGCATGATACACCTCAGTATATACTTAAAATATCACGAATACTGCATGATATACCTCAGTATATGCATAAAATATCACGAATACTGCATGATATACATTAGTATATACTTAAAATATCACGAATACTGCATGATACACCTCAGTATATATCACGAATACTGCATGATATACCTCAGTATATACTGAAAATATCACGAATACTGCATGATACACCTCAGTATATACTTAAAATATGACAAATACTGCATGATACACCTCAGTATATACTGAAAATATCACGAATACTGCATGATATACTGAAAATATAACGAATACTGCATGATATACATTAGTATATACTTAAAATATCACGAATACTGCATGATACACCTCAGTATATATCACGAATACTGCATGATACACCTCAGTATATACTTAAAATATCACGAATACTGCATGATACACCTCAGTATATGCTTAAAATATCACGAATACTGCATGATACACCTCAGTATATACTTAACATATCACGAATACTGCATGATACACCTCAGTATATACCTAAAATATCACGAATACTGCATGATACACCTCAGTATATACTTAAAATATCACGAATACTGCATGATATACCTCAGTATATGCATAAAATATCACGAATACTGCATGATATACATTAGTATATACTTAAAATATCACGAATACTGCATGATACACCTCAGTATATATCACGAATACTGCATGATATACCTCAGTATAGACTGAAAATATCTCGAATACTGCATGATACACCTCAGTATATACTTAAAATATGACAAATACTGCATGATACACCTCAGTATATACTGAAAATATCACGAATACTGCATGATATACTGAAAATATAACGAATACTGCATGATATACCTCAGTATATACTTAAAATATCACGAATACTGCATGATACACCTCAGGATATACTTAAAATATCACGAATACTGCATGATACACCTCAGTATATACTTAAAATATCACGAATACTGCATGATACACCTCAGTATATACTTAAAATATCACGAATACTGGATGATATATCTCAGTATATACTTAAAATATCACAAATACTGCATGATATACCTCAGTATATACTGAAAATATCGATAAAATTGGATGTTACATTTTTGATTTATGGGAATTTTTATTTATTTCTATTGTTTCTGTTGTATGTTGGCGTTCATTAAAGTGTTGAGGCTGCTCAAATAAATCAGACGACAAGCTTCATTCAGGCTCCATTTAATAGTTTGTGACACTCAGAATGACACTGAAGTTTTGAAATTAATATGCAAAAAATGAAGAGGACAAATTAACATAAACAACGGCTAAAAAATGTAATCAAAATCTGTCATGTTGTTTTTGAGATTTCAGCGTTTGAATTGTTACCCAGCGGAGTTAACTCATTATAAACGAATTATCTTTTCCTGATTTGGACGACACGAATGAGTTATAATAATTTAAAATAAATTACACAAATCTTGCTCCTCAGAAGTTTTAGGGTTACCTTTACATCAGGTTGTTTGCTTACTGTGCAATATATAATTGTATCTCACCCATATCCGAAGAAAGCAATAATTATTACTTTTATGTATATTACTTCTTATTAGTACAATGCTCTTTTGTTACGCACTATAACGTCTTTTTGTACCGCATGATGTATGGATATGTATCATGGGCCAGTGGCCTATACTACAAATAAACACTATTATATCAAACATATATCGTAAATAATGTACATATAATGATACAATTTATATATATTTTACATTTTCATAAACTATCCATTCATTGTTAAGTGAGTTTGATTGGCGGAATATATATATATATATATATATATATATATATATATATATATATATATATATATATATATATATATATATATATATATATATATATATATATATATATATATATATAAAGGATGATCGCTGAAGTTGTTTGTGGGTTTATGATGAATGATGCCCATGGATAACGTTCTTCGACGTCCATCTTTTTCGTCTTATGTTGCCGGATTCCATAAGTTCTAACATTTGAACATTTATGGATATTGACATTATTGAACATCTATCAAAGGAAATATATTGGATTCCGAAACATTTCATTTCTAAGATTATGTATAGCTTCATTAATTGATGCATTCATAATATTTAATCAGTGCTACATAATTATTGAAAAGTAATTGTTTTTATATTCTACTCTTATATAAAGACGCCAAATGTTTTACACAATCGTCGATATTTAAACGCAATATATCGCTAATGTCTTGAACATATACAATAAATTTCTGCGCATGCAGTTAGGGTAATGATTATCTTTCAATAAAAAAAAATGCTATTTTCATCAACGCTGTTATCGTCATTACTGTCCTGATCGTTGTCGCTAACGCTAAGATCGCTGACATATTCGTTCATGCATAATCCATTGCATTTTTTTGTTCTGTTTTAGTACAAATATGATTTAATGCTACAATACATTGGAAAATGGGAGGATTGGTGTCAAAAATACCAAAGTTTGAAATATTGAAGGGAAACAACTCTGTGGAGACTGTAACATAATCTGTAATAGTGGTGCCATTATTTTGGAATGATTTATGCGGCAACGAAAACGTATCGCATTCATGCATGCCATGTACCTATAATATATTTTCCATGGTATCATCATGAATAAAGTTGGAGAAATATTTAGGCAGCTACTGATATACATATTTGATTCTTATAATTTAAAAAAAAAATATTCCATTTTCTTTAGCATCGACATTTATCTTAGTGATCTCTCAGGTGAAATATGTGCAAATATAAAGCACTATCTTATTGACAGCATTCTGTAAAATAGAAGAAATATACAAATTTGCATATTCTCAAGTCTGTACTAGATGTGTATTGAGAAACACAGCTACACCCCTTTAGATTCTGCAGTCATCTTTCTTTTCACGCACAAAGCTAAAATATTCATATTCCTCTAAAACATTATGAAAAGCTACTTGCGACATACCCAATGTTTCAAAAAAACTGTCGAAATGCAAAGAGGCAAATTCAGTGCTATACATATGTATGTTTTGTTTATCTTCGATATTCCAGCACAAGAAAGAAATGCATATACTATACAAAGTCATTATTTACATTATAAATAAAATAATTATACAGCCTTGACCCGTTCCATAATTCCATTCTTCAGTGTGGAATTGGCTTCACCAATATCCCCCCACTAACTTGTCATCAATGACAACATCATAACTTTGAATATCCACCAGAGATGACGCTATGATATCCAAAGTACAGACGCCCATGAAATTAGGTCTTCGGAAAGATGAGTTGCAGCAGTAGATTGCTGGAACTGGATAAAATGCATCCACATCAGCACCTTTACAGTTAACAGTATTGCAAAGGCTTTAGCATGCATCTTGTGTATGCATTATGTCTTCATTTGCTTCATTTGAGAGAAACCTTTCTCACACATGATTCAGGCTAAATGAGACTGAATTATATATCTCAAACATCAAGGCATACAAATACCGCCACATGTTGACACTGGGAATCGGAAGTAGCACGCGCCATCAGATATTGCAATAGCCTCAGAAGAGTTTTGAACTGAGTTGCAAGTGTCTATTGTACGCAGACCATACGCGAGTTATTTCACTATCTCAGCTCACCGAGAAGTTCCGATTGCTATTTCTAGATTCGCGAATGGTCATCAGAAGCCATTTACATTTGGTCATTGTTCACATGGTTTATACTTTTTTTCTTTAATTACGAAAATATACAATTTGTAGTTTAAATTAACTCGATGTACCTAAAATACCAACTGGTCCGAAGGACTAAATACTTATTCTTTTGTGAAATAGCCGGTATTGGACTGGCGAGCTAGCCTCCAACTCATTCATTTAAACCTGCCAGCTTTGAATCAGTTTATTATGTCTGTGGCAAAGTCATCTTCCTACTTTCCTTTCGCCATTAATTCTATGAAAAAGTATCTCTCGTCTCTTAAACGCCGAGTTTAATCTTTTACACGCGGTATCCCCTCTTTCTATTGAACACCTTTCGTTCCGCTTGTTGGATACGGTCTCTGTCCTTGAAGAAGGTGAATATGGCTATGAGCGGTGTATTGCCGGTGTTCAGCGTGCATCTCATCCTTCATCAGCAGTAACCTATAAATCATAAAAAAAAATTAAGATTATGCCCTCCAGATTGTGCCTGAAATTTGTTTTTCCATCTATTTTTCCGATTCCCCAATTTCACATTTTGCTCACAAAGTTATTTATTCTTCTGCCTTAGACCATGGGAGAAGAAAGCTAATTTTCTAATGAAGCTCAGTGTAATTTTCGTTAATGGTTTTCAATTCTATTAAAATACTTGTCAAACTCTGGCTAACAGCCACTGACGAGAAGAAACACAGAACCTAATTATTAAATTTTTAAATATTGTGTTTTCGTAAACAGATGCAACATTCATCCTACTTACTTTTAATTGCTTTCTCGACTGAAATATCTTCAACGGTATACAGTCATGTACAAATGCGACACTTAAAGTTTAAAGCATGTTTTAATATCTGGAATATAAAGGTTTTGTTTTGGTGACTTGCGAAAGGGTCAAATAAGGATTTGCAGTCACCAGCCACAAACAAAAACATTGTCTATCGTGTACTGAAAAATGGCGTTAAACCCTCAATAACAGCAACTTGAGTCTTATATTTTAAAACTACGGTTGCGGTAGATACTTACCGCACAAAAATAGTAGTTATTTCGACAGAGATAGTCATGTTAATCCATGTGCCATAGTCATATCAACTGTTCTATTACAGTGACAATTAAAGAAGCCAACATTATTTTATTTCTAGTGATCCAATTCATTTTTTAAAACCCGTTCGTAGAAGTAAGAGAATACAACGCATAAACATTTCCCATACATGTAAAAAATCAAGGGGACGTGGATAGAACAGCAATAACGCGCTTGCAATGTACCTCATCATTTTCAACTTTGCTCTTCAGTTCAGACATCTGAAAGAAGGGTCTTTGCGTTCCCATATGTCCGTCAGCGTTAGAGACCAACAGTTTTTCTTGTTTTCCTCAATTTAAAAACCACGTTATAGCGAACGTTTTAGCTCTCGAGAACGCGAAGTTATATCTGGTGGAACTACTTATTTTGCAATCTACTCTCCATAAGTCAAAGATAAAATGTATGAGCTATGTATATAATATGTAAAATTATCGATAGAAGTCATGATATGTTAGTTTATTGATAATTGTTCATTTGTGTACGAGAACTTTCATACAGTTAACATACATTATTCCAGCATCAATCAGAATTTGCATATTATTTTATATCGAATTTAACTAGATTGTTATATACTTTAAAATAAACGTTTTTGCTTCATTTATTTATTTATTTATTTATTTATCTATTTATTTATTTATTTATTTGATCTATAGTTTTCAGGATTTCATGAGAAAAACCATTATATTCCATCTCTGACAGAGTAAACTGTACTTTGCTCAGTTTACTTCTGTCAACGTTTCACGGACTGCGCAGCGTTTCACTCATGTCCTGGTACTCACCACAGGACCCCCAATTCACCCTCCCCAAAGAAACAACAACAACAACAACCACCACCACCAAAACAAAAAAAAAAAAAAACCAAAACAAACAAAACAGATTTTCTTAAGGAAATAGCCCATCAGTGGATTGGAATTAGTGTCGCTCTACAGTTTCGTATTTTGCATAGGGGTTAGAATTTTAAAGAAAAAGAATTTCCCAGGTTTTCCTCACTGATTGTACTTGCTATTTAAAAGAGACCTTCTATATCATATGTATTTTTAAAAGAAGTTTTAATTCGCTTTATTTTCGTATATGATTGATGGGTGTAATTTGCGTTATAGAGTATACAGCTTGGCCATACTTCAGATGTGCATCTATAAAAAAATGCTAGTTCCGCTTGGTCATTTTCACTTCCTGGACTTCAGACTTGTAAAAAAGAGCTGATAACTGTTTTTATATTTTATATGTTTGGTAATTCATTCATTGCAGAAGCTGGTATTGTCTTATCTGGGCAGTTCATTTTCCCTACTTTAACAACTTCAAATGATAATAAACTTTGAACCAGTTCACGCTGATTTTTTGATTACATTGGAGCAGTCATTTTTGTTATCTGTGTGCTTAGAGTAGATAAAATTTCCGTAAGTATAATATCCAAAGAAATGTCAGCAACAGTACATGAAAGCAGCATCGAGGTATACCAACATTCTCTCCATTATGCATGTTGCAAATGCAAACATCTGCACGCTACACCTGTCACTCTCAGAAGTTCATACTATCTGTCTAGAGCCCTCATTTACACATGCGCGAAAACACTTCCACAGGTATGTCTTATGGTTTGCCTTTCCTCTATATTCTTGGGTAAAGAAAGCATAAAAATAAGCAGAAAAGGAGGTGGTGAGACATTACAGGCATTCCTGCCATCTATTAAAAACTATGTTGCATAAGTAGTGAAGAATGATAGTCTTGTGCTATCGTTTCATCGACTGTCTACTTCCTACGAATCTAGTAGACTTGTTGGGTAACAAACATTGCATAGAACAGGATACGCAATGGAACCACCATACACAAAACTAGAAAGAGTTATCCGAGTTTCTTCATTGTTCAAACTCTGTCAATCATTCCATATACGTTATCAACCCAGACTAGCATAATACTTTGTTTAAATGTTTCTTACTATGTGCATGCAATTTCGACTCTGAAATATGCTATCTATGTCGATGTCTACTAAACCATTACCTACATGCTTGCAATCCATTCTAATATACCATCTTCTCTGCTCTACTGAATCATTCTTTATATGTTTGCATAAAAATGTATAACATCGTCAGTTCCTTATCACTGAAAGCTCTTAGATAATTCTGGCGTCTGTATCATTTCATTATTTAACGAGTTTCATAAATTTAATATTAAATCGTTAACCATTTGAGATTCTTTTTATCACATAGTTTTATTTCAGTAGAAATTATTTAGATAGAAAGAAGAACGAATAATTTCGTTCATTCTGACAGACCTTTCATTTGTTATACGTAAATATTAGTCCCAAACAAAGTTGAAATATAAAAGTATATTATACATTTTTGATAACTATAGATCAACGAATAATCGTCCATCCAAATAACAGAACATTTTACGAAAAGCAAAACATTTGTCAACGCAAATTGTCCAATGCGTGTGATATCACATTGTTTGATACGGTGCACAGTAGGGTAGAGGGGGGCAAAACGCCTCCATGGGGTAAAACGCCCCCAAGCTGTCCTGACGTCCCTACGCTAGAAAATGGACCGGTCTTTATACAGCAAGCTTGCCTAGGTTACACAGGCCTTGTGAATGGCAGCCATTGTTGGATGCAGCCGCACGCATGGTTTCTATGCAAGAATATTGCTTTTTTGGCATCTTCCTGTAAAAGTGTTCAATCCATTTGTTTGCAGTATTTTTGACAGGAACTACCTAAAGAAAACAGGGTACGTATGTTTTTAAACATCATAGTATAGAGATGCATCATGTATAATATTTCATGATTCGCAGCAGTTGTTAATACCGCCTAATGTTAAATTGTCAATGCTGTACGATAGGGGCAAAACGCCCCTTACAGGGGGCGTGTTGCCCCATAACTGTTTAAATGTACACTTTTTAACTAACCGTTCATATGCCTAAAATTATTCTATACTTATTTGCAGATGGTACGAACTTACAGAAGGAAAACTGATCGAGGAAATTATGGGACACCAGCTCTAAATGCTGCTCTTGAAGCAATTCGTTGTGGAACTCCACTGAAAGCTGCTGCCAGGAATTATGGAATTCAAGCTAAAACTTTGCGCAGACATAGAGATTTGAAGGTTTCGCAACCTGGAGTGTCAAAACTGGGAAGTAAGACTACTGTTTTCAAGCCTGATTATGAGTTACTTCTAGTCGAGCACATCCAGTCCATGGAAAAAGCATTATTTGGACTTACCACTATTGACGTACGGCGTTTGGCATACGACTTAGCAGTTCATCTGGATATTAAAACCATCCATTTCAAGGCAATGCAGGAGGTATTGATTGGCTGAAAGGCTTTATGAAAAGGCATCCAAATCTAGCCATTAGAGCTCCAGAGGCAACCAGTATCAGCAGAGCCGTGGGCTTTAACAAGCCACAGGTAGTTAAATTTTACCAAGTATATAAGGAATCTCTTGACGCAACACTTGCTGATGGTCTCAGAATATGGAACATGGATGAAACGGGCATTAGTACTGTCCACAAGCCAGTAAACATCATTGCATCCAAAGGTGTTAGATCAGTTGGTAAAGTTACAAGCGGTGAACGGGGTCAAACTATTACTGTAATATATGCCATGAATGCGGCTGGTACCTTTGCACCACCAGCATTTATCTACCCACGTAAACGAATGGTTCCATCACTGATGAATGGCGCACCAGCCGGAGCACTGGGTTTGTGTAGCCCAAGTGGGTGGACAGACAGTCATATTTTCTTGCAATGGCTGGAACATTTCACTTCTTTTGTGAAATGTACGAAGGACTCTCCACACATTCTTCTTCTTGATGGGCACCATAGCCATAAAACTTTGGAAGCTGTTCTCTATGCACGCGAGAAAGGGATTGTGTTGATAACCTTTCCTCCCCATTGCACACATCGGCTCCAGCCTCTTGATGTCACATTTTTCAAGGCACTAAAAAGTGCTTTCAATTTAGAATCTGGAAACTGGATGACAAGCAATCCAGGAAGACGAATAAGCGCATTTGAAGTTGCGGCAATTTTTTCTGCAGCATATAACCGATCTGCGAGTTTACATAAAGCTGTCACCGGTTTTGAAGCCTGCGGACTTTGGCCTTTTAATCCAAATAAGTTCACAGATGATGATTTCGCTCCTTCTGTGGTAACTGATGAACCTCAGCCAGTATCAGATGGGCCTAATGCGTGTCAACAAGCACTACCTGTGACATCACAACTGATTGAATCAAAGAAGACAGCTGATCACCTGTCGTTTACTGGCTGCACAGACATTTTTGAGTGGTCGGGTGATGCAGAAACATCTGTTCAAGAGGACAAGACAGCTGACAAACAATCAGTTGGTACTCCTATAGTTATTGCAGGTGGGGCAGGCGATACAGAAACATCGAATGAGGGAAATAGGTCAGTTGATGATCAATCACTTAGTAACGTTATGATCACTTCTGGCAACGCAGAAACATTGAAAGAACCAAGCAAAACGGTTGAATTTCTGCTAACTAGTAGTTCTACAGCCACAGTGGATGGGTCGGGTAATCCAGAGACAGACAAAACAATTTATACTCAGTCACCTGATAGTCAACAAACACATCACTCTGCCATCACCGTCGAGGAGACAGGCAATCGCAAAATGTTTGAAGAAGCTATTCTTGCTGGAAGAACGGAAAGTGCTACCTTGGGGGTATCTCATAACGAATGCAGAAATGCAGACGATTCAGCATTTGTGAACATATTGCTTAAACTTTCGCCAAAGCCTAGAATATCCAGTCAGCGCACAAGAAAGCGAAAGGCAGAATCAGCCATGAACTTAACATCATCACCGTATAAAAAGATGCTTATTGAAAAGCAAAGAAAGACGATGACAAATACAAAAGGCAAATGTGATAGAACTGTACAGGCAAGTGGGAGCAAACGGAATGAAACCAAAGTTTCAAAACAGAAAGAAAAGCAGAAGAGAAAGAAGCAGACACGTAGAGGGGACAAAAAGATAGGTAGAAAACCATCTAAGATTATGAAGACAACTTGTATACAGGACCATGAAAAGGGAGAAAAGGCTTCGCGACCAAAGTCAGTTGCTAAGCACGATCTTGCATTGTCAGCAGACACAACACATAATAAAGACAACATTTGTGGAAACTGCGAATTTGAATATGGAGGAAGTGATGATCCCTTAATAGAAGATTCCTGGTCGCAGTGCAAAGAACGTTCCAGGTGGTGCCATGAATCCTGTGGCACCACCCTCAATATGCAATTTTGCTGTGCTAAGTGTGAGTAATAAAGAATTTACCAGGAACATTCACGACTTTTGGGATTTGTCTTTTTCTTCATTAACGATGGAAATTAGGGACCATTTAGACTTGAGCATTGTTGTAGCTGCTTGCTTATCCGCATTGTCGTGCTAATTTGAATGATGTAACAGTATGTAGTTTTAGCATCTTTGCCATATATAAAATGTCCATATAGGAATAATACTTGATTTTACAGTTCAATTGTATTCCTGTAGTTTTACAGACTTTTGCAGATGTTGAATGCATTGTGGGGCAAAATGCCCCGGAGGGGGCGTGTTGCCCCAGCATAGGGGCAAAATGCCCCTTTATAAATTTTTACCATTTTTCATTTTTCTCGTAAATAGTTTCTTCATTGAAATGAAACATCATTCCATTATGTTGGACGCAACGCATTCTTTAAATAAATTGTCCATTTGCGAACACAATCATGTAAATCATGCCATAAATTACCTAAAGTTGTTAAATGGGGCGTTTTGCCCCCCTCTACCTACCGGTTTGAGTCGGCCTACACAACACAGTGACAGTGTTAACGTTGAGATTCCAATCACGACTAAGCATTATATTGTTGCGATATTTTTGTGAAAAGAAGATTACTGGATGCAGAAATACACATATTTACTGTAATGTATTTGTGACCGGATATTTGCAGTATTTAATTTGGAACATTAGATTGTACAGAAGACGGAAACAAATCTCTTTTTGAGTCGGACTTGTATCACATATTTACCGCGTAAATATGCTGTGGTTGGATAAAGTTCTGTCAGTTGGGGAGACCGGTTTATGTCTACATTCTTCTGTGAACAAAGGTGAGTTTATTTACTTCAGTAAGTTCACATTTAGACCAAGCTTGTATATAGGGTGGATTCCATGCTACATATATACCGCCCATCCATCCCCACCCCCACCCTCGTTACCATCTAAGCAATACCGGTAGTTTTACTTGCTGTTATTGTTCTTGTCTTGGGGGGTTTTGCCATTTTTCATGTTATGATATGTTATACATGACATAAGAAACCCCTGTGGGGGTAAATTGGCAATATTGAAACAGACGAGACCATTTTTTCCCAATTCCCTTTCGCGAGTCGAATAAAAAAAATGGCGGCCAAAAAATGTTCAATGAAAACAAAAATTCCTGAAGGCGGGGTTAAAAAAGTTTTCCCACGATCGCAGCCAATCAGTAAAGAGAATACTGCACAATAATTTCATGGGCTTTTTTGGACCAATCAGAACCACGTAAAGTGATATGTTCACATGTATAATATCAAAATATGAAACTGCACACACTGTAGGCAAAGTGTACCGACTATGTGATAAATATGTATATTACATGTTTAGTGTGTTGTAAATCCATCAATGTCAAGCTATGTTCCTATCTTTATTGTGCAATAATGAAAAATAACTGAATGAAATCTCTTTTGAAGAGGAAATAAAGTCAGTCAGTCATACATATGTACATACATACATACATACATACATACATACATACATACATAGGATCAGAACTCTAACTTTTGTAGCCATTTGTTTTCAATATCTTCAGTTCCTTCGCAGATTGCAGTCATTACAGGAATTCTGCACGGATAAAGGTTTTACAAAAATATCAAAACTATCCTGATATCAAGACTACTTGGATATCAAAACTACACGGAAATGCTCTAATACTGAAATATTCCATGTTCCTTTTGTTGAAGTGACTGCATGCATATCAGAGAGTCAATACCGGTCTGTAATAACGATTTAAATTACCTTTTGTAGCAGTTAGCTTGCCGGACTCGCGACTTGAGGAGAGCAGGTTCGAGTACTACCATCGGATCGGCCTGATTCGGCTACCACGTTGTGTCCAAAGGCAAATCACTTAACTCCAACTATGTCGGCAGTAAATAATCTGCTTATGTTGCTGTGCCGTGAAGCCAAAACAAGCCAATAAGCCTTGAAAAGTAGGTGTTCCGCAGCGTTTGTTTTAGCCTTGTGTTGACAAACAGGGTGACGCCCTGGTCTGCACCGCATAGCATAGCTTCGCACCAGGAATTTATATGATATTTGGACAGCATGAATTAACAAGGTATAAAAAAAGCGTAAATGTCAACTTGAGTTCAAAGATTAGGTTTGCGACATTAATAAGAATATAACTTGAACACATCTGTTATCCAAAAAGTGAATCTCAAAAGATTTACTACCCTAACATTTGTGCCCCACCAGAAAACTTGTTTCCTTGCTGTAAAAATAATTACTGGTACGATACCCATATCGAAGATCAATTTGTTTGCATTTTTGTGTCTCGACAATCTTAGACACCATGTATGTACGATGCTACTTTGACTTCTAAGCACTCCAGATGGTAATAATCAAAAAGGACGATTATTATATTAATACATTATAAATACAGACAAGCGAACAACTGCAGTAATCTCAATAGTTTTTGTTTTCATTTTTATTTAATTTCATGTGTGTCGGCTTGTAAATATTATTAGCATTATGTCATAAGTGGTATAGAATTCCAACAAATAAATAATAAATGTCATGTTAATGTCACAAACATTAAATCAGTTTATAATGGTGCAACAAACAGGCAGGACACACCTTATTGCAGGTACGTATACAGTTATTTTTAGCAAATGTGCCGACAAAGATTTTATCCAAAAGGGGTCATAATTTTGAATTTACCGAAAACCCGTCGATGTAAAAGTAGGTTATACGAAATCTGACGCGACTGCTGTGTACAAGGGCATCAGTGGCAGATGAAGACAACGATATATTTTATTGTTAGATGAAGACTATGATACATTCATTGTTCGATGAAGACTATGATACATTCATTGTTAGGTGAAGACTATAGTGCATTCGCTGTTAAATGACTACGATATATTCATTGTTAGGTGAAGACTATAATACATTCATTGTTAGATATAGGCTATGATATATTCATTGTTAGATGAAGATTGATACATTCATTATTAGATGAAGACAACAAAAGATTCATTGTTAGATGAAGACAATGAGACATTCATTATTAGATGAAGACTATGGTACATTCATTGTTAGATGAAGACTATGAAACTTTCACTGGCAGATGAAGACAACGAAGATTCATTGTTAGATCAAGACAATGATACAATCATTGTTAGATAAAGATTATGGTTCATTCACTGTTAGATAAAGACTATGACACATTCATTGTAAGATGTACGTACAAATCCTGATTGTGTGTATGATCAATTCGCTCCCTTGTAAAGACATATTTATGTGTGCCAAAAGCAATTCATAGAAATCTACGTATTCTTAACTAAATATGGGACACACTTTCTGATCGTACAAATCCTTTCGTTTACAATCAGTTCTCTGGGCTTGTGTAGTCAGGTTCCACAACATATGCATACACGCAGGAGAAATGTTCGTGACAGCAATTTTGGAATGAAATCTGCAGGTGTCGATTTTCCTTTCGTCCATATTTGTGAAATCCGCCGAATGCTGTATTTTGAAACCCAGAATAGATCGTAGCACTCCTGTCATAAACGCGTCATCAACGGGACAGTATGGAACTCTTTCGGCAATGTCCAACATATCAGGTATAACGTCAAACGGTAGGATATATGCCGTTCCGCATGTCAAATGAGGAAATACTGATTTTGGAAATTCTTCAATTTTTACTTTATATCTTCCTTGTCTCCGCACAAGGCCAGTCGTATATACCCATCCATGGATGGTTACATTGTTGATATTTGGATTCTTTAATAAATACTCAGAGAATCTGGCTGCATTTATGAACGTATCGTCATCAGATTTAAGAATATATTTGACGGAATTGCAATATGTCTTGATCCATTTTAGTCCACTCATCATTTTTCTAGTTAGGTTGTCCCTCGACTCTATGAGATCTATCTGTACAATGTCCTTATGCTTATCACTCTCTTCTCGTAATGTTTTGTTTTGCGTGATTTCATCTCCCATTTTTCCAAGCATAAACACCATTCTGGCAGAAACATTGAAAGAATCCTTGTGTTCTTTGACAATATTTCCCCAAGTTTCCCTTATTGCTTGTCTTTCCTCTGCATTATTTGGTAACGAAAGTACAAACATAAGCAAAAAGGGTGGAGGTGACACATTGCAGATATTCTTGCCATCTATCAGAAATAGTGTCGAGTAAGTAGTGATGATGGAATCCCATGACTTTCCATAAAGGTTTTGGATAGTTTCTATTCTAGATCTTGTCATTAAGGTTCCTATTCTTGAAACATTGTGATTCTGTTGTACAGTTTCAATTCTAGCTTTATTCGTTACGATATCTGTTGTTGAAACACTGGAAAGTTTCCCAAAAGCTGGTAATCTCGTTGTATCGATTGTCCGATCTATCAGAAACTGGTGGAAGTTTTGGGTAACACAAATATGATAGAACAGGAAAAGCAGTGGAACCACCGTGCACATAAATATAAGGAGTTGTCTTGGTTTCTTCATTCTTTAGGCCTTGTCAATTATCTACATGAGAAGTAAATAATAATAATAATAATAATAATAATAATAATAATAATAATAATAATAAGAATCAGTAGTCACAACAAGATATAGGATATATACGATGTTATGATAATTCTAAACGTCATTTGTTCATTGAAATTGGTTAAGTACATTTTATAGAAAAACGTCTTTCTCAGCTCTTATTTTTAATCGATGCTTAGGAAATGTTTTGGGGATTGTACGCAGACCATAGGATATCGGCGCAAGAAATCCATCTGCTCTTGAAATTTGTTTTTTGACAAATGACCCGTAAATACCTATTAGGATATGAGGTTTTTTTATTGTTTCATATGTCATGATTAGTGTAAAATTGCCAATGAACCACACATTTTGATGGATGTACGGAGTTGGGTTGTTAAACAAAGTCTCACAAGATAACTACCACCGTATCATCGCCGCAACTGTGAGGGATTCTCAGATTTTATGGCTATAAACAAGGTCACACAAAGTAAACCTGACTGCCACCTTGGTACATGAAAGCCATCTCTTTGGACTGAATCACCGATTATATCCAAGTCTTAATGGATATACTACTTGAAAAGTGGCGTAACATTGGAAAACTAATTTAATCTCCTCCTGATATACAGATAAAGTAAATTGCAGCATTCTTGTCTGTAATTGCGTCTTTGCTCTTAATACTTCATTGACATACATCATGTACCGAGCTTGATTTCACAATCATCATTAACATCAGCATGATATATTAACAACACAGTCTAGTATACTATCTGCTCTTTTCTACAGAATCATGCACTATATGTTAGCAAGCCAGTCTAGTACACCGTCTGTTTTGCTCTGCTGAATCATAAACTAAGCTAGCAACCCAGTCTAATATACCATCTACTGTTCACTAGTGAGTCATTCCAATACGCTAGGAACCCAGTCCGCGGCATCATATTCTCTACAGAGCCACTGCACACATGTTAGCTACCGTGTCAAACAATAGTGCTGAAACTAATATGCGATTTGACTATACGACAATTCGTAGCCCGTATTCGATTCATATTCGAATATTCGTTGTGAAGACAACATGATATATTTTTCATCGTCACCATGACATTGGGTCAAATTGGATGCCTTTTTATAGTCTTTCTGAAAGCCTGACCCCATTTTCACAAAACTGTTTTGGTACGCTTGCGTTTGCTCGACTCATATTTTTATATCTGAATAAAGTTTTCTTTTTTTTTTTAATACTAGCAGATTTAGTTTTAAATTACAACGTATTATAAAGTCTTAACCGCAATAGCGTTAATCAAATTTACTGACTTGAAGTGCTATTGAGAGCCAAAAGAAAAGTTCAGTTCGTTCTTTTGGAAATATTAGATTTTCACAACAAACAAATTTAAGAGTAACTCAAACTTTTATGTCAGTATAAACTTCCTTGAACTCCAATGTGTGATGAATTAATTTAATCTTTCAGTGTTTCATAGCTAAATACCTAGCACAAGTCTGTTAGCAGAACACTGTTGTCCATAAAAATAAATAGCTGTACAAACACAAGAATTATCAAACTTGCAAATGGCCGTTAACATCACACATTCGAAGCAATGACAAACAATAAACAAACGGAGCAACAAGACATTTGTCTTGTAGACATTTTGAACTTCACCCAAAACCTTTTTAAGTTTTTATAAGCTTTATACTGTGCTAGTACTTTTATCTTTCTTATATATGTTGGCGTTCACGTATGAAACGAGTGTGTTAAGGTGAAAATATAGTCTACTTGGGTACTAATTTTGGATTGTTAATTTTGTTGTCCTTGTAAAGGGATGAGAGATAGTGAGACCAAAATATGACTGCGCCAGCCCAATCATGGTCCATGTTTTGAAAGACAGTTATTCATATTTCGGTAGTGATTTTTAATTTCATTTCCATTTTTCCTTATAGTGTCGGAATAGGGGATGGCGATGCACGAAAATATTAATGTGCGTATTATCAGAGATTCCTTACTATTGAAAGTCGATTGCAAATCTTGACTAACATTAAATTGTTAAATTTAGATTGATCGTTTAGCAGGTGTACAAACAATTCCTTTGGACAACCTATTACTCTGTCAGATGTTTGCGTAGATTATTTCAAGAAAATCTGATTGTTAATAGCACATGCTACGCAATACAGAAGAATGTGTAAATTATCTATGCTACTGGATTAATTGGTTATGAATTTCTAAAAGTAGATACAACTAATAAGGTTATTCAGCACACATAAATTATGTGATATTCTCTTTTTTCTACATGTTAAATTAATAACAGCATGCTTAAACTAGATATGAATTAATAGTGAAAGTCAATGAAAATCCTCCCCCCCCCCCCGAAAAACCAGCCCTAGAAACCTAACAATGACAACAAAAGCAAACGGTTCGTGTAATACATACTTTCCATTTGCCACAGACACAATACTGTCCTAAGTGAGCACATAGTGTTCACTGCTTGCAATTTATAATTTAATATAAATTTCATGAATGAAAAATAACGGATGGAAAATATTATAAAATTACGAGAGAGAGAGAGAGAGAGAGAGAGAGAGAGAGAGAGAGAGAGAGAGAGAGAGAGAGAATATGGGCATAGATCCAAGCCTGGCATTTGAGCAGGAGCGCACATAAATTTCATGCTAAGTCTGGCATGTCTTTATGGATACAGATTACGACTTTAAATATTTCAAGGTTTTAAAATCAATAGTATGTGTGAACATAGCTTCACTCTTTAATGTGAACTGTGATAATATAAAACCGAATAATAATGCGAATTCCTGACCACCTACCATTGCAACCGACATAAAATATTGATCTCCAATTTATGAATAACACTTAAAATCGATCATAACATTTCATCAACAAAATTAATATAGTGATATGAATATAAAAATAATCTTTATAAATCATGCAGTTTAAGAATCAATGACATATAATGTTCCTTGAATACTTTCATTGCAGGCAGTGCCTTATTGTCTAATCTTATTGCTTTTCTATACAAAACTCTTCAACTTCCTGTCAAGAGTGGCAAAACATTATTCACCTTGAATTAAAAGGTCTTCAAACTACATATTAGCAAGAAATTATCTAAATTAAGTAATTGTTTAAGATTGTCTAGGTAAACATTTTTAATTTATGTGATTGGAAAAGGGTGGTTTGATTTGTGCCACATTAACATCAGAAAGAAATAATTTGTAATCGTACGATATGCATAATCGTTCTAGGCTGATTAGCAGTAATATTGGCCACTTGGGGGTCATATGGTGGTCTAACATTCTCTGTAGATGATAGGCATAGGATCAATACAAAATCCTATGTCAAAATGGTCCATAGGTTCAATATGAAATAGTACTATAGGGACAAATGTGTTAATAACTTCAACAATGTTTAAGGATTTAAACGTAATTATATGACAAAAATTTATGGGGTCAAACGCGATTGGTAATGTTTTATAAATTCGACAATCAATGCACACGTCGCATATTTAATACAAAAAGATCAAGCAGCAGAGGGGGTGAACAGACCATTTTGTTTGAGACATTATTTATGAAAAATAAGGTTCCTACGAAGGCTGAAAAAATAAGGTCAGTGACGTTAAACCACAACCTCTAACTTTATCCCGTTACTTTGTCTCTGACGCGCGTTTTTATTTGTTTCGTTTACGCGTTGGTCACTCGGTATTGGTCGTTCACCCCCTCTGCTGCTGTAATTAACCAAAGATTTTATCCAGACCTATACGATATCTAGATCTGGGGTCATGTAAATTTATTGTTATAAATCCAAACGGAATAGCTTTTGCGTTTGAAAAGAAGTTTCTAAATTTAATCATGTCCATGTCCCCTGAACACCAGGTATAATAAATATTTTGTAAAGTATAATTATCTACTCCATTGAACACAATTAAGATATTGCAATTATCTCTGATTACTTTAGGAATTTGTGTGTATTTCTGAGTTAAATAAATAACGTCTGTATTTTTGTGACGGCCTCGCGAAAATATCCGAGCTGGATTAGATTGTTTGTCCAGCATTACATCATCGTATACTACGAGATTATTGATACATCCATCAAGATCATCTATGGATGGAGCTTCGTCGATATCGGTAATAAAATCAATAGCATCATTGGGACACGTCAGCGACTTTGCATTTTCATTAAAATCTTTAAGTACTTCGTAACATCGTTGATCATCTACAGATGGTGCTACTAAATATAATTTATCCCACTTGAGCCATCGCATTATCAGATTAAGTAATAATTGCGTTTTACCAGACCCAGATGGGCCAAGTATAATCGCTCTGATAGAATTTGGTAGCGCTGGATGATGCTTGACTGGCTCTTGTTTTCGTGTCGCTGAGAAATCAATTATATCCATATAATATTAATATGGATTTATATTGCGTTCGATGTAAAGCGCGTACGTCCACAAGTGGATTAACGACAATAATAACAAAAAATAACAGGCGCGCACTTACAGGCAGGTGTGTGAAATGTGGTACAAAAAAATATAAATTTATTTCATTAAAGACAGGTGGAGATATCGCTGCTTCGTTAGGTAAATTACCAGGAGCTCCATGGGCAAAGTATCCTGGTGAAAAACATTTACCTGGATATAATTATTGTGGTCCTGGAACTCGTCTCGATATCCGACTCGATAACCGAGATCAACCAAAACCTGGAGAATATCCAATAAACGGAATTGATCAAGCGTGTCACATTCACGCGGTCGCGTATAAAAGTAAGGACCTACAACAACGACATATTGCAGATGTAAAGCTGATTCATGCCATAAATAATATGAAAGATAAATCACTTCGAGAAAGATTAGCTGCTTTTCTGGTAAAAGCTGGTATGAAAGGTAAAATAATGTTAGGGGCTGGTAATTAATCAACTGATTATTATAATGGAATCTGTTTATTATAGCCCAAGAGGATACTGGAGAGGTAAAGCAGCGATTAGTAAATTTGCTGAAGCAGCAAAAGTTTCACGTAATGTCGCTGCAGCGTGGTTAGCACGACAGGCAATATGGCAAATTTATCTACCACCACCTAAAAAGATTCAGTATGCACATTTTGATGTTAGTACCTTTAATGAAGTTCATCAAGCAGATATTTTGTTTTTACCACACGATACCATTAAAACTGGTAGACGTCAATACACATACAAATACGCGTTAACCATCGTTGACGTTGCGAGTAGATACACAGAAGCAGAACCATTATCAACTAAAACAGCGACTGAAGTTGCATCTGCGTTTGAACGCATTTATCAACGAGGACCCCTGCGATGGCCACAACTGCTACAGGTTGAACCTGGCAAAGAATTTCTTGGTGCAGTATTATCGTTGATGAAGCGACATAACGTTAAAATTAGACGAGGACACACAGAAATTCATCGTGATCAGGCAATCGTTGAACGATTTAATCGAACGCTTGCTGAGCGGTTATTTGGATACCAATACGCGAGGGAAATATCTGCTGACTATAAGTTCATGGAGAGATCTCGTGAATGGGTTGCAAGGTTACCGAGTGTGATAGCTGCGTTGAACAACGAAGTGACTCGTGCAACTTCTATGAAACCTTCTAATGCAATCAAAAAAAAAATATATATATACCAATACAACGTAAATCATCCTCTCAACCAGTACTAGGTAATGTTACCGTAAGATATTTATATGAACCTGGTGAACTTGAAGGAGGTAGAAAAAGAGCAACTGATCCTATCTTGAGTGTGACCACACACAAAATTTTTAGCGTGGTAAGGTCCACAGGTAGACCCGCAATCTACAGATTAGATTCAACTGCACCTCAGCGTGGATTTGTACGCGAAGAATTACAAATAATTCCTACAGATACACAATTACCACCGCGTTCACTTTTATAAACTTACACAGTGTCCAGCGCCTCGACGTCGATTACATTCAAGACAGGTCAGCATTACATTTTCGCGTGTGTGACCAAGATTACTATTAATTCTATCAACGGTAAATTGTCTTGGATTATTACTTAAGTACTGCCACAGCATATTACAGTTACAACTTGCACAATGATTATTCTGTTGTGCTTTTAGTGTTATAATAAATTCAACATCGATATCAAAATCGCGATTATTTTTTTTGTCACATTGCTTATAACTCGCTAATTTTTTATTGATATCGACAAAGTTGTCAGGAATTTCTTCGGTTATTACGCAATCCATGATAACTCGGCCCAGTTGAGATATTCTTCTGACTCGAGACACTGCTAGATAAACTAAATTTGACCACTCAATACGATCATCGACAATCCAAATGCTCGTATCGGTAATAGTTAATCCCTGTGACGAATGAATCGTTATAGCGTATCCTAACGTCCACGGCGATTTATCCATGCTTAACGCGCTCTCAACAACATGAAAAACAACTAAACCAATATCATTTAATACAAGATTTTGTATTCCACCACCAGGAATCTCAACATCAACATTCTGTCGTCGAGTATCTGCCGGGCGATAACACAAAGGTACAGGTAGATTTGAAAATTTTTCTTTATGTAACGTAAATAATTGTTGTCGAAGCGTATCGCGAACTATTTTTCTACTTGCAACTATCAAATCAGCAGGTTTCCATAAAGCCCAAAAATCATTCACAGATGTTTCTGGAATTACTTTACGCATTATGTCACATTGTATTTTATCTGGCTGTAATCTTATTAACTTTTTAAACTCTTTTAGTGATCCATCAATAGCTCTATGGTCATCAGTTATTTCTTCGTAATAATCTACAAATGTTTTCAGCCACTCCTGTGGAGACGATCCAATGAAAGGTGTTGGTTGACCATGATCGCCACACATTATCACAGCAGTTTTTTTTAATAACAGCCAATCAAGAAATATTTTTAATACCTCTAGCGACACCGTGCATATCTCGTCCCAGATAATAATTTTAGGAATGTATTTCTCACCCATCCGCGATGGAGTCCATGCGTCTCCGCACCATCTAAAGAAACTATGATATGTACACGATTTTACTCCTCGTTCTTTTATTTCCCTGGCGAGTTTATGTGTCGGTGTCAAAACAATCATATCAGAACAATTACTAAATAATTTAATCGCGCGTGTTGTTTTACCTGAACCACCACACCCATTAAGATAAATGGTTTTATGTCTAGCTACGGGATCATATACAGATGGTGCCGATGACATCCTTGATAGCTGATTATTCTTGTAATATGTTCTTGCAATTTCAACATCGGCGGATTCAGAATAACTGATTATATCCTCGTGTTTTATTCTCCATTCGCCCCATGATGCATGATCGTTAATATGTAATTGTTTTAAAGAATCCCCATATTTTTTGTTTATATAAAATGAATCTGTCGCGACTCTGACTGCGTAACGAGGAAATCTGTTTATCATAGATAATAAATTTATCGAAACATACGCTAGCATCGAAGATCTTAAATGAGTAAACTGCGGTGACTCGCCATCAGTATAGCTCACAATTGTACCTAATTTTGTTCCGTCTGATAAATAAGCATTACTTCGACTTATAAATGTGTTTTTCTCCGTTGTATCAGCAATTATAAAATCGAGTTCAGCATCGTCCATGATTAATCTTGTACACGCTCGTTTATGATCACATGATCCTCCTTGCGTAAATTTACTGATTTATTTTTCTGCCGAGATCTTTTGCAAATTTCTCATCACGCTCTCTTCTGTATTCACTAACAATATCATCTTCAGGATTAGGAAAATCTCTTTCAACATCATTAAATACATCCGGTTCTGGCAACCAGACTTGTTTCTGCACGTGGTATGATATAATTGCTTCACTCACGCATAACGACATTAAAATTTCAGCATCAAGCATATACTTTATTAGTACTATTGGAGCCCAACATCGCTCTGAAAAATGTTTTCCAAACCACGCATAAACAATCGGATGGAGATCCTCGTAAAACTCGAACGACTCTATACAAGCAAATCCGGTTAAATCAAAAGGTAAAGGTCCGTTTTTCGCTACTCTGGTCATCTCGTGTGTCGGATGTCCAAATCTCTTAAAGTATTCAGAGCACTCTCCGTATCCAAGAAAACTTCCAGGATAACACGCTACCATATCAACTGAGATAACGTCATTATAATCGTATTTAATATTCCACAATCCACCGTGTCCGTATTCGATACAACTTTTCTGGACATCTTCAAGAAATTCCAATCGTGTCGGTTTCCATGAATTTTTCTCCTGGGCGTAGTGAGCAGTAACCGATGGAACGGTAAAACAATTATTAAGTAATTGTTCAACCTAAATATCATCAGATGTGTATTCATGCCAAAGGCGTTGTGCAAGATTTTTCATTTCCCAATGGAGAGATTCTGTACGATAAATATCACCATTAGATCGTACAAACTGATCATGATAATCATATTCCGAACTCTGAAACAGCCACACAGATACAGGGTCAATTTTACTGATATTTCTGATAGCATCAAATACATGACCATTATAAAATTTAACCGTTCTATCTCGTGGAAATATTGTTACTGCCACAGTCCATGCATGTGCGTTATGATCAACAATATCTATCGAAGCTCCTCTTGATTTATATTTTGGTTTGTACAAAATCTCCCCGGTTAATTTCTTCACCGTTATTGGGAATTTTAATTTCTTTTCCAGCTCAGCAACGTCGCTAATGGACGCTCCGGTATCTTTAACTGTTTCTGCCCACGTGTTTATTTTTTTGCGTCTTAAATCCGTTAAACCGTTTCCGCGTATCGCGTTTGTGAAGTGTTCTGTAACCCGTTCAGCTACGCAATTTATCCTTGACAGTTTCATGGGTTTGAGATCCCTAACGTCAGGTTTATTATTTAACGGGTATACCGCGTATACAACCGCAGTTACAGGGTATGATCGCTCGTAATATGGTTTGTCAATACCAGTAAGTATTCCTGGTCTGGAATTTTTACTAAGAACAATATTATCTCCTGACCTATGGACAGAATCACGTTTGTCACGAATAATCCAAATGTCATCGTCTGTCCTTACAATAAATTTTATTAAAATAAAATATTTCTGAAAAAGGTAGTCAATAATCTCTCTTCCTCGTTTGTCATTTATCACATTAACAGCATTTTCAATTCTGAATGTCGACCAAACATGAGCCGCACCATCGTCGCGAAATTCCTTTTTGGCCTCACGGATACGTTTTGTTATATCTTTATTCGTTAAAGCTAGATCTTGCATCGAAAAACTAAATTTGTGTTTCGGCAGTCTGTCAAGATCAAATCTAGCCCCCGCCGAAACAGCGGAAGGTTCAATCGCGGATAATTCCTGCATTATTATAATTAGGACAAATATATATTTAAATTGAATTTTAATCTTTTGTATATGATTCAAACAAAGAATCGATGCCATTGGCTTATGATCGGATATACTTCTCCTTGTAACAAAACATGCGTAAACGAATTCTGCGGCTTTCATATGCAATGCGTTAGACAAGGTGGTTTCGGACCAAAACCGTGTATTTGGTGTGGTGTTGGAGTCAGAGAAAAAACTCAACTGTGTGCGCAATGTGGTGGTAAAAAATACAGAGAGCTGAAACGATATTACGATAAAAAGAATACATCTTCTGAATCTCCTATAAAGACCGAAGAAGATTATCTCGCTAGATTTTCAAAATAATGATTTAAACAAATAATATTAGTATATAAATGGAGCAAAATGAGTTTGTGAGGCATCCAATAATCACTAATTATGAAGCATCTCGTGATGGTGTAATTAAGCACTGTAGATTAAAGAAACCAGTCGGTAGTGTTGATAATGCTGGTTATCTTAGATTTAATGACCAGAAAAAAAAAGATATTTATGACATAGATTCGTGTTCGAGTGTTATTTTGGAATCATTAAAGATAGATACCTAATAGATCACATTAGTGGTAATAAACTTGATAACTCGCTTGATAACCTGCAAGCTATTACACAGAGTCAAAATTCTGCACGTGGATATACAGGGAGGTGTAAAATATTCGGACAGAGAGCTGTTAAATCCACAAATACAGATGGCGAAGAAATTATATTTAAATCAATTAATTCTGCTGGTAAATACTTTAACATAACACCACCTTCAGTAAAATACGTGGCAGATAATATCAGGAGATCTGCTTTTTCCAAGAGATTTCTACAAAAAATCAGGTTCCAATATGTTAGTCTACCAGAACCTTCTTCACGAACCAATATCTTTTTGCTTTCATAGTTTGTTTTATGCAGGTGTTTTTTTCGTTGATGTAATGTTATTATGGTATCAGATAATGAAGGGAGACAACTCCGTCAAGCATAATGGTAAATATTGCAGTTGTCGTACTTGTTGTACTAATGATATTGTGAGTTTTGGTCAGAACCCACATTGCTTTTTGCACCTTATCAGGCTGAAGAGTCCAACACTATAAGTATTTGATATATTTTTCCTTTTTCATAGATATCGTTCATATTCTCTGATTGTCCAAACTTCGACTGTAAAACATTCCAATGAATTTAGTTATGTATGTAAATCTCAACAGTATTACAAATAAAAATCGCCTATATAAATATTCAATGTTTTTTTTAATTTTGTTGATTTTGTTCGAATATCTCGTTTTTTGTTGGTTTTTTGTTCGAAAATCTCGATTTTTGCATGAAAAATGACCAAAAATCAATGAAATTCGGCTAGATTTTATAGCGCTGGTAGGGTAAAACCCCCAGCGATTCTCTAATTGATTTTGATGATTTTTCGATTTTATAGAAATCCTTGGCTAAAATATCACTATTTTTTGCTAAAATGAAGTGATATTTGATCAAAATTTCTTATTTTTATCAGTTTTTAGTGAGTTATTGTCAAATTTATCAAGAAATCATCAAAATCAATTAGAGAATCGCTGGGGGTTTTACCCTACAACAATTGAGAATTTTCAATAATTTCATCGTTGTATAAATAATGATGCTATTATGCACATTATTCTATGAATCATATAAAAATCTCAATAATATTTATATTTTCTACGTTCTTATGAAACGCCTTGCGACCCACCAGTGAATTGTACATGAGGTTAATTTTAGAAATGAGCTGGCATTGCGTGTTTGTATAACTTATCGATCATTTTAGTATCCTTGGCGACGTCTGATTAATACAGACTTTTAGCTGTGGGTTTTGTGTAATGCAGTTTCAAGCATTTGGAAACTGAAAATAAATTCACGTTTTACAATAAATTCTGATTTTATTAAGAAATCCACAAAAAATTCTGATTTTATTAAGAAATGCATAATACATTTACAATAAATTCTGATTTTATTCTGTATACTGTACATTACGCGCTAACTATATACTAATATTTTCATTATGTGTACATATTGAAGTCCGGTGGCCGATTGCTAACGCGCTGGATTTTCGTGCTCGAGGTCCATGGTTCGATTCTCGTGACCGGCAAACTGTCGGGCGAGAGGCGATTTGATGCCAGAAAACTAATTTAATTGGGGGCCTCGGCCGCCCCAGTTCTACGTTTCAATAGAAAATTTGTACACTTCTCCTACCATGTCACTTGGTGGGTACAATTTTGCACTCCCTGGGTGATTATGATGGGGGAGTGTGCAAGTTTCTATTGAAACGTAGAGAAGGCCCAAGGATAAGTTTATATGTAACTGTGTTGTCCCTATAAATATATGTTAATACGTTACTGTAAATATGTTAATACATGACTGTAAATATGTTAATACGTTACTGTAAATATATTAATACATTACTGTAAATATGTTAATACGTTACTGTAAGTACGTTACTGTAAATATGCTTGATTCGGGGTTACATAAAATCATAATGCCTAGACAGCCCTCTGAATTTCTAGTATTTCGTTTCGATTAGGAATTCGCTGGGGGGTGTGTTTATATGCGTCCATAAGATAAGTTTATGTATAACCTCTGAGCCTACTAGGATGACCTTTGGCAACCTAGGGGATTCACATGGGGGTTAATGTGCTGTAAATATGCTTGCTGTAAATACGCTACTGTAATTAAGATTCTGTGTTTTGTGCTGTCCTAGGATAAGTTAGTTAAGTTTTAGAATTAAGTTTATATGTGACCTCTGATCCTGCTAGGATGTTATTTGGCAACCTAGGGGATCACATGGGGTTAATGTGCTGTCCGTAATTAAGATATAATCATAATCATGTGTATATAATCATGTGTATATAATCATCTTCATGTGTATATAATCATCCTGAAACAGTCCTTAGGGACTATTATTTTTATTTTATTTTTATATTAAACAAACATAATGAATATAATGAATTCTGAAAATATTAATGTTATTATTTCTGCGATTAAAATATTACAACATAACGGTGTAAATATATCTGATAATCTTAATCCTGAAAAAATTCTGTCTGACTTTGAGTCGTTAGAACAACGGAAATTAGAGAACAGGTACACTTTACCATCTGATTATAAATTCATGAAGTTTATCCAGCAGGCAATGTTACAGTCGCTGGCAGCAGTTACAGATAATCAGGTAAAGCTGTTTGTACCTCTCTCAAACGCTATTGACAAAATTAAGTTAGAATTATCTCATGAATATGAACAGAAAAAGATTGTAAACCATCGTATAAGACAGTTAAGAGAGCATTGTGAAAGTGAAGGTGGAGTTAATGTGATAATGGCTAAACAAAATCCCTGGTAAGTATATAAGGTTATTTACTTATAATAATTACGATTTAACCCAGTAAAAAAACTATTCTGATCTGATTCGGATATTTTTTTTTTGTTTTACGATGACGCATTGTGATAAAACGCTCTATGATCTCACATACAGATCTATACTTAACGTTTCATTCTGTAAATCCAAAATACGTCCTATTTGGTCTGTAAGTTTGAAATGTATCCTTGATAATAACGGATTATGTACACGTAGATAAACGGGGTGTATTGGTTCAGATACAATTAACCACCCGGGAGGCGCTTGAGGGCTAAATGAATATAATATATAACCTTGCTGGGCATGGCTAGACTTTGAAAGATCTACTTGATAGATGTCATCAATTACATCACATACTAGATTGACTGCGATCGTTGATGTTATATTAACAATACCAGGCGAGATATGACGGCCTCCACCATATGGATCATTATTATATTTAAGAATAATAACCGGTGGTGGGGCTATTTTTATCCACGCTGCAAATACTTTAGGGAAATATTCGTTAATAAGATCGTCAAGTGATTTTTTTATTTCAGCGTTATTTAAATCTGGTATTATAAATGTTTGTAAATCTTTTCTGTTATTTTGTAATGATCAAGAAATAATTGCGTTTCTTTTGGATCTATATAAGGATTTCCATTGAGTTTAGTCGCAGCGTTTATAATACTTCGATTAGCGATGTATAAATCAAACAAGATCCCATTTAAATGTTTTATTGTTTCGATTATCTGATTTTTTACACCATCATCATAATGTTGTGATAATGAAATAAATAAACTTCTTAAATCATTAAGTGTTTTATCGTATTCAGACTTAAGAACATTAAAAAACATTTTAAAAAAATTTTCATCAACAATCTCTCTATCAGTCTTCGTCCTGGCGTCTCTGATGACACCAAATAGTAATCTATCTAGCTTAGGGATCCTTTGACCGTCAAAATCGGTAAAGTAATGTTATCGTTGTTTGGATCAAATACAAATTTTATACGGTGCCATATATATTTATTTCGATATTCTGGATCTTTAATGAATCTTTTTTTGCTTGTTTTTAATTCCTGTATGGTTGGTTCTGGAATTCCATTATAAACAGGAGGAACATCAGGCCATCCTAACACTGATCTGATGGAACTTTGATAAATATCTACAACATAATCAGGGAAATTTATTTCAATCGCCGCTGATAATGTTGGTTCGTAAACAGTGATTGCTATTTTGGATTCTTTTCCTGCAATAGATTTAATTCTGCGTTGAAACTCATCATTAATCGGTTCTATTTGATAACTGCCCGTTGAAATTCCAACAACTTACCAATCAGGAGTTCCATCAGGTTTATTCTTATTCGCAAATACCAGTGAATTATTTGGTGGTAGTCCACCAAACGATTTTGACCTGATATTTGGCCAGCTATGATAAACTCGTAATTGCGCTAATGCTATTTCACTTGCTGAAATTGCAGTTGGAAAGTTAACGTTAAATTCAGGATTGGTCGAACTAAATGATATCATAGTAGTTTTTGACGGCGTTGTATTAGTGACGATCTGTTGTGTATTAGTGAAGATCTGTTGTAATAGTCTTAACGTCGACACTATTAAAATACTCCGTTATTTAATAGAACACAATCTCATAAATTCAACCTTCAGTCGCGCAAGTTACTTTATCACTAAATGCTTCATCATAGGTTTTCATTATCGTTGCGAACTCCTCATCAGATATTTTACTATCGCTGAGATACGCAGAAAGATACGATGATAGTTTAGAATAAGATGTTGTTGCTGTGTGTAGTTTTGTTATATACTCTTGTAATTTATCATTTGTACACGTATATATCTTTTTAGCGATAATATTAAGAATGCCTGCGCATGTTGTTGCCGTTGAAACGACGATTGTTACAACTGCAGGTGCTGTCATTGTTATTGTTGATAATAATAATCCGGTTCCAGCAATAACAGCGGAAACTGAGTAAACAATTATATCAATAACAACCATACGTCTGCGATATTTTTTTACTTTTACTGTATAATCGTCGATGATATTTTTTAGTTTGGTTTGACACTCACATGCTTGAGCGTATCTGTGACGTTGAACGTCGATAAGTTAATCCGTCACTCGATTCATTATACTAACAACGTCATTTAATTAAGCTTCAGCTACAAATTCTAGACACCACCAGTAACGTCTCGGGGGCATTTCCGTTGATGTCAACGTGAACGTTTCTTTGATGTCCTTGGTTAGCATCACCAGCAGAGGATTATGATATACATTCGGTGATAATGAAATGGCCGCAGTAATTTCCAAACCGTACAGGGATAGCCTGTATAACCCAGTTACTTCTGCGGTATGTTCGAGAGTTTTATTTTGCGGTGTCCATGTTGTTGATCCTGATGCTACTGTGTATACCACATTGACGATCTGATTGTGAGGAATTTTAACCAGATTAGTTTTTTCAACAATACTAGGTATTCCACTGACAATATCGTTGAGTTTCATGTTAATATCGGAGAGTTTGATATCAACAGTTGGTGGAGTTCCAAAAAAATCATTAATAGATCTGTTTATGTTTCAACGAAAATTTAAGAAAGTTTGTACGTGATTAGTAAAATTAGTATTGATTGTAGTCATTTCATTATTGATTGTTTTTATTGCTGTTACCGCCGGAATGTTGCTATCGTCTACATATTTCTTCGTTACAGCGTCTAAATCTGATTCTGGTGTTCTAAGATTATTAATACCATTATTATTCATGTTGAGAAATGCACGCATTATACCACTATTGACTAATACGTACTTCGATTCTTGATCATCGACGTATTTTTTTGTTGCTGCATCTGTATCTGCGGCTGGGTTTCCAAGGTCTATAATTTTATTTCGGTTCATAATAATGTGATCCGTGAATGAATCACCAGCTCGCTTAATAAAATCGTTAACTGACTTACCGGAATCTTGTATTTTACCTTGATCAGAAAAAAATAACGATATTATTAATAACCGCGGTGGGAATTCGTATAAGAACATCTAACAGTTGTATATTACTCGTTTTTAATCGTCCTTGTTTATCCTGAAAAACAACGACTTCATTTTGATCCACACTTGTGATATTTAATAAATCATCGATTTCATTTCTGAGCTGATCAAGAGTTGCGTATTTAGATAAATCGACTTGCTGCTGAGCTTTGCGAGAAGATCTTAAGCAAAAGCTATTCCGTTTGGATTTATAACAATAAATTTACATGACCCCAGATCTAGATATCGTATAGGTCTGGATAAAATCTTTGGTTAATTACAGCAACAGTGGGGGTGAACGACCAATACCGAGTGACCAACGCGTAAACGAAACAAATAAAAACGCGCGTCAGAGACAATGTAACGGGATAAAGTTAGAGGCTGTGGTTTAACGTCACTGACCTTATTTTTTCAGCCTTCGTAGGAACCTTATTTTTTCATAAATAATGTCTCAAGCAAAATGGTCTGTTCACCCCCTCTGCTGCTGATCATTTCGTATATACAGTCCTACATCAGCAGTTTTATTACTATCCAAGCACACACACCTACAACACAAACATCCCATCCACATTTTTTGTTTTAAGAATTGCTATGCAAATTTTTGGGTTATGTAGGATTGAAGAAATTCCAAATCATTTTCTCCTGTTTGTAAATAATCGAAACAAAATTTATATTTATGCTAATTAGTTTGTCCATCCCTCATTCATGATACACAACGGTTGATTTCCAATCAAACCAATTATAAATGTATGCTATTTGTGAGAAACTAATGCCATAGCCTATCATATAATTGGGGGATATTTTCAAATATAACTTTTACAAGTTTACAGTTCGAGAAAATACTCATTGCAGATTTATAGATTACTGCATTTGCATGGGAAAATATGAACGAGTTTTTCGTATGGTTATACTGCACGGCCTTGGGAGTGCAGTATATCCATCCGACAAAACGAGTTCATATTTTCCCATACAAATGCAGTAACCTTTTTATTATATGCTCATTTTCTCATTCTACCCAAGGCTTTAATATATAAACAAAAATACACTACAAGAAACAAAGTAACTGAATGTATGCCGTATTCCAAACTAAATACACAAGCGTATCTGCATCATTACACAACAACATTATTAATGCGCACGTAACTCCGCCCAGACAAATTTGAAGTTGGTCGCGCGCTAGACGTAAGTTTGGAAAGAAAATGACGTTTGGTCTACTTAAAATTGAAATTTGGAGTAATATTGCTAATGAATGCGCATTGCAACAACTTTTCCATATGATCTGGAATGAATACGTTTTGGTATTTTTGTCGATTCGACGCAGTTTCGTGATCATGGTCTGGATTTATCTAAATGAAGTAACTTACATCGGATTCCAGCAGCGTCTGCCAATTTAATCATATTGAAGTGTGTTGACATCGGCGTGCGTTTTTCTGTTCTGTCATTGAATGATTCAGATCATAATCTGGGAAAAATATGAAGTCTTTCAATTGCAATTATCGAAAAGACGCTGTGGAATTTAATGTTTATTTCATTTTGAGTGCAGTAAGGAGGATGTAACTGCACTTGGAATAAACTCGAAATTACAGTACAATTTCGAAATGTGTAATCAAGCTTGAGATCCCATGACACGGCTCATGTAATTCGGATTTGCAGAACTACTAAAGTACATTTTGAGGAAATTCAGGATGTAAAATTTGTTAAGTATATTTTTGCCATTTTTATTACCAGCTAAAGAAGACAGTTTATGTCTTATAACTTGCATGTTATTGTAAGGACCCTGTCTGGCGTCTATAGCTAGCCTAAATATGAAACAATGTATCAAAAATGTTGTCGCGGAATGTGCCAAAGCAGTTTGTATGTGTCAGTCCACTAAACATCTGCTTTAGTTCATTCAGAAACAAATTGTTTGTTTACAATAGAAAGTAGTTCCTTTATTCGCTTGAATGCAGTAGAAATTGAGCGCGAGGAGTTCAGTATCGCAAAATATTGCACGATTCTGACAATGTAAAGTTAACGGAGAAAAACATGAGCATATAATAATGCTACTTTCCAAATTTTGGAAGGCAGTTTTAGTCTATTACAGGACAATAGATTGCAATCGTTACCAAAAAAATGGGAAGTTAGAGGAACTGTATTTAAATTTGAAGACGTATTTTATGCAAGATCTTTAGAACAAATATAAAAACATAAAATTATGTCATTAGCACCAACTACACAGATAGTTGGTCTGCCCTTTCATCTCCAGGGAGGTTTCTATGGCAGGGTACTAATACGACATTATGGTCTTAAACTATATCATAGAAAAGGGCGAAAACCAAGAAGTTTTCTAAAATTTAACAAATAATTTATTTCCCTAGAATACAAAGTTAGAAATGTAAAACGAACTTAGGGTATTGTTAATTAAATCCCAAATAATGATAGAATGTCAAACACAGGTCCAAATGATAGAAGTTCTGAATAAACTTTAGTGGAATTCCAAAATAAATCCTACGCTGGACGTGTTGATGTGCCTGTGATGGCATGTGTCGTAATTATGTACCAACAGTCTTTTGCAGAATCTCAATAATATAATCCAAGAATATATCCTTATTTAATATTTCACTATAAATCCATGTCTCTGTTTCCAAGAATGTTCTTTTAGAGCACTTTGTATTTCCAGAGAAAACAAATACTTGAATCAAATAATTTGAATAAATAAAGTCCAGCCCAAGGAAACAATGTACACAACAATCATACAACTGATTCTGCTCATAAATCGCAGTCCGAATAAATATTTTCTACATAAATAAGATGATATAGTCCTCTACGTGACCTCAGGTCACAATTATCATTTCCTATAAAAAAAAAACAAAAACTTACCGATTGGAAAATATCGTCTGGAAGGTCACAAATGATTGCAAGATAAAGTCTTAGTTATGGTTAGAAGGAATGCTAGTAAAATTATAATATGAAATGTGGTAATCAACAGGTAGGCTCGGTATTTCATGGAAAGTTTCTGGACTCAGACTGAGATAAATATTTTGTTTCCAAACCCAAAGTCAGTGATTGAAGCCATGTAGAAAATGAACTTGCCTTTGGATAAGATCAAGTGCAAAATACAATTATCCATAGCATATAATGAATACAAATCTAAAAAGAACCAATGCAAATTAAATATAAATAACACCTATCCTCATAAAGAAAAAGCCTCCTTTTAACTATTAATCAAATGTATAGTATTGTATTCCTGCAACATCAAACTCTGATTTTTGTTTTTCATGTTTCCAATGAAAGTAAGTGTTGTGGTGACTTAAAACAATAATCGGAGAAGTAGCTTAACTAATATACACTCAAAATGATTGCAAAGCAAAAATTAAGCCAAGGATTCCTTCTCGATTGTGGAATAAATTCTCTAGTGCTTGCTTAATTTCTGAGAAAAATAGCACACTGAATGATCTTCACCACTTTTGTCTTCTTGAATCAATACTTCACCAACCCTACCATCACTTGCATCAACAGTCAATTTAAATGATTGAGATTGGAGCAAAAAGAACTGTTACACTCTTTAAGTATGGCCTTCAGCTTGTTAAAAGCCTTCTGACATTTTTCAGACCAAAGAAACTTTGGTTTCGTGCTCAAGAAATCGATCATGTGTGTAACAACTATGGAAAAAGTGGTTTTAAATTTCCAATAATATCCAGCAATACCACACATTTGCATCGGAGTCACTTTTACTCAGTTCTATGAAATCGTTCTCCAGCAAATACCGAATTTGTTTTCTTCAAACATTCCTTTTCGAGAGGGTTTACACTGTACGGATGCTGTTTCACAGGTGTAGAATCAACTATTTCAACATCATGTTTGATTTTATTTGCTTGTAAAGGAATATTTGGAAATAAGCGCTCATACTCAAATAATACCTGCTTTAGTTCATTCTTTTCTTGTTGCTGCAGATGTGAAAGTTTCTGGTACATTGTTTTCATAATTCTGATTACTGAAGACTGGTTATACCAAAGTCACTACAGTATGATTGCATGCCATCGCTTAAATAGTCATTGTCAGGAGTAGCTACAACTAAACTGACTGTATGATTAACATGGCTGTCTCTATCAAGATACTCCTTTAACATATTTATATGGCAAAGTTGTTTTTCTTTTCGCCTCCCTGGAGCACTAATGACATACTTTAAATCGCATATTTTCTTTTCAACCGTGTAAGGACCATATTACTTAGTATGAAGAGGAATTCTGAGGTATGTGGAACAGAGCCAGAACTCTATCACCATGTTTAAAATCCTTTCCTTTGTAGTTTTGTCATACTTTAATTTCATTTTTGACTTAGTAGAATGAAAAATACTTGTTGCAATGTCACAAGCTTTTGACAATTTATATTTAAAATTAGAGACATAGTCGAGGAGATTAATTTCTGACTCATAATTTGAAAAACGTTACTCTTTTAACAGCGTCAATGGTCCTCGAACACTATGTCCAAGACTAGTTCAAAGGACCTAAATCAAAAATATTCTTAAACTGATTCCCTAACAGCAAACAACAATAAATAAACAACTTTTTCCCAATCTTTCCAGTATCAAATACTATGAACGAATCATATTTTTAAAAGTTTGAAAGTTTAATGAAATCTTTCTAAAGTCCTTTGGCTTCCAGGTTGATAGGCAGAAGACTTGGCTTGAATTGCTGGATGCCCAGTTCATATCTAACGTGCTGGAATATTGATCAAACTGGATAGATTTGGGCAGGTCAAACTGAGTAAAAACTTTACCAAAGATTTTACTATTATTTTAGTTTTAATATTCCTCAAAGGAATTGGCTCTGGGAATCTTGTTCACGCACAAATTATGCACAACAAGTATTGTTTTCTGACTTGGATTTAGGTAGGGGACCGACACAGTCTACCATTATTCTGCTAAATTGTTCGTCAGATGCAGATATTTTTTGATTGGGTTTTCCTATCATTTGACAAGTGTGACAAGATCTGCACAATTTACAAAAGTCACTTCAAAATTTTGGAAAATAAAAACTAATTAAGATTTTGTGAAAAGTCCTTTGATCCCGAAATGACCATCCAAAGGAGTTTCATGGGCTAAACGAAGATGTTTTTATCTATATGACTTGAAACTAAAAGTTGAGAGCCCTGTCCACACGTCACCAGCATTTATCTCAGATGGTTTCCATTTTCTAATAAGGATCCAATTTTAACAAAATAACAAACAGGAACTTCTTTGGATTCAGTTTCGCTAATAGCCCCCTGAAATAAACAGGAGATCTCAGGGATCGTTTTTCCTGTTCGACCAGAGGTGATGGTCGTTTGTGACCCTGATTAGAATAGACCAGATGCGATTGTCGTTTGTGACCCTGATTAGAATAAAGATAATGAGTAGTTAAAAGAGGATCACTGTGATCAATACATTTTAATTGATTCAAACGAGGAGCAAATGTGATCAACATCCTGACAACTACATGTGTCAGCTAGAAGAATAACTTCCTGACCGAAATCATTATCAAGAACTTTCTTTGCCATATCTCCAGTAACTGCATAAGCTGTGTATAAATCAGGGATTTCTTTTTCAATTTGATCAACGTTTTGATTCAAACAAGGCTTGTCGGTTACTAGTGGATTAACCACAACCGTGTCTCCAGCTAGGTCAATGCCTAGTAATAAATAAATACCTTCGATGAGTAAAGACATCACTGTTCCAACGTTACGGGTCCTGAGACTAAGTCTGATAACAAATTTACACAACGCAGAGGGACATTAACAAAGCCGCACTCTACTCCCTGAATAAGAACACTCTCGTTAGAAGAGGACTTCTCAGAAAAGGACAAATTACTTGATAATAAAAGAGTCTGAGAAGCTCATGTGCCCCTTAAACTTTTAATAAGGATAGGATTGGCAGAATCACCCATAAGTGATACTGAACCGTTCGACATCAATTATTCAAGTCAGGTAGTAAACGAACTTGATTTTTGGAGAAGGTCAAGGTCACAATATTATTATCCATAGTTTTACCACCACACTGTTTGTTAAAATTTAGAGATATAAAAAATGATCAAAGTAATTTCTTTTATCAGATATGATGCATAATCTGACGACCATCATAAAATTGAGGGCACAAAAGCAGTGTTGCTGTACATATACAAGGCCGTACATATAATATTTATAACTGTGTACGTCTTTTTTATACCTCAAACAAAAACACCAAAGAATAAATGGACAAACGAATGGATGACAGTAAATCCAGTAAAATTGAAATTAAATAAATTTAAAAAGTCTTATTCTCTCTAATGTGCTATTTAAAAAATGACTAGAAAGAAAACTATTTTTTATTACCTACCATGACACTCAACGTAGGTTCGTAAGAACCATTTCAAGTAAGACATACCTTATTTCTAATTTTAAAGGTAATTACCCACACTCACACTCATGACAGATTATGCTCCATCATTCACAGCTACATACATTTGGCGCATGAATAAAAACATTTAATATGGTTTCGACAATAGACTATTGCTTTGGTATTGCCAAGGTCAGTGTTGAATTTCCATTTATTAATCGTGATTAATATAAGAAAATAACAAGAAAAAAAAATTCCCGGTATCTATACGAACTGAGCATAAAACATAATGTAACCGAAACCCTCCTCTCTCTCTCTCTCTCTCTCTCTCTCTCTCTCTCTCTCTCTCTCTCTCTCTCTCATGCCTTCAGGTACAAAAAATAGGTCGAACTCTGTGGACAGGAGGAAAAAAGAATTTGAGTAGGATGAAATCTTGAATTTAAACTTACACAAAGTAACGATGAAGAACTAGGGTGGTTCTAATGGTATGTGTACACTTTTCCTGCAATTTATTAACAGTGTTATACAATACCAGTGACATAAAGTTGCAATAGTTTGTCTAGACCACAAAGTCTGGTACATTCCTGTGCAAAGTTGCACACAATAACTGTTGTCTTTGTTACGACCCTGTAGTCAAATTACATATGTGTTAAAATTTAAATTCTTCTAATTCTTTGTTTCATTTTTATTTTATTTTTATGCCACTAAATGTTATTATTATTATAGTGATGATTATGTTAGCAAGGTCTAATAGTATGTTAGAAACATCGTATTTATTTAAAACGTAAATGTGACTCGTGTAAGCACGATTTTTGCATGACGGTTTTTCGTATCAAGTAAACAGTGAGAAAGAGTTATGTAAATGATTGGCTGTGACCACGTTATTTCAAAATAATACTTGTTTACGCATTGTAGTGATTTCGAAATCACACGTGTCCTTCATGCGTATGTACATGTAATGACGCATTAGCTTGTTTTAAATGCTCAGTTACCTGTAAGAAATTTTTTAGTCATTGAGATAGTCATAGTCGTGGTCAGTCATAGCTGAGAGTCACATCATAACATCTTGTAGAGTTTCTAATACCTTAAGGAAAAGGTATTCCTGTGCGGGAAAGAGTTGTTCGTTCGTACGTATGTAAATCAACATGTGTATTGTTAGTGGTGGTAGCTGTACTTGATCTACTTTCTAAATAATTATTTTCCCTGGAGAACAACACTACTGGCTTTGGACAAAGACATTTGATGAAATTACTTCTAAATCGGAACAGAGCAATACAAATTGTGCTTTACAGTGAAAATTCTGGACATTCTGTGTTAGCCTTCGTCTGATGTCATCATCCGCCATCTTGGAACGGAACTGAGATTCAGACTGTATCAATTTAGAACTGTTTATTCACAGGACTTATGTGTTTTCACAATTTTAGGACAATTTTTGGAATCTTCTTCGTAAATCGTTAAGTCTTGTTCCATCTATTTACCTTTTCACCGTGTTTCCTAGGGAAATAAATTGTTTTTGTTAAAATTTACAAAGCTTGTTGTCTTCACTCTTTCTTTGTTACTTTGAACGAGCCGATACGTAACATAAAGAAATTTGGGGCTCGTCCTGGATTGGATATATGAATTTGGCTGATATATGAAATTGGCTAAAAATTGAAATTTAAATTCCCTAGTTCATTTTATTTGAAATCTTAGTGAAAACAACAGGTTTTCTTTAAGAATGTCAAAAGTGGAGAGTTTTCTTTCTAACCCAACTCAAGAACAGTTGGATAGTCTGAAGAAGGATGAGTTGCTTGAACTTGCCAGAAAGTACGATCTTTCTGAAGCAAAAGCTTCCTTGACAAAACAAGAAATCAAGAAAATTTTAGTTCAACATTTGGTAGAAAAGAATGTTTTTGACCAAAGTGTTTTGGCATCTGTCAGTAAGTCTATGACAGACTCTGACAGTAAGAAATTAGAACTAAAAATAAAAAAAAATGGAAATAGAGTTAAGGAAGCTCGAGCTTCAGAGTCAGAATGAACAAATGAAAATGCAATTAGAAGAAAGGGAAAAAGAAAGACAAATGCAATTAGAAGAAAGGGAAAAAGAAAGACAAATGCAATTAGAAGAAACGGAAAAAGAAAGACAAATGCAATTAGAAGAAAGGGAAAAAGAAAGACAAATGGAATTACAAAAAGGACAAATGGAATTACAAAAAGAACAAATTGAATTACAAAAAGAACAAATGCATGTACAAGAAAGGGAAAAAGATAAAGAATTTCAACTTAGAATGAAAGAGTTGGAGCTGGCAAGTGACAGGTACGATTCCACTTCTCGTGCAAATTCAAATTTTAACATTTTAGGAAACGTCAAGTTAGTTTCCCCCTTTTAGTGAAAAGGAAGTAGACAAATATTTTATTCTTTTTGAAAAAGTTGCTGAGAATTCGAAATGGCCAAGAGAGTATTGGACTCAATTATTGCAGAGTGTAATTTGTGGCAAGGCCAGAGATATCTATATATCTCTGTCAGTACAACAAAGTTCTGATTACGATTTGGTTAAGGAATGCATCTTGAAGGGTTATGCATTAGTCCCTGAGGCTTATCGGCAAAAGTTCAGAAACTATAGGAAAGATGCTAAACAAACTTATGTTGAATTTGCTAGAGAAAAAGAACAGTTATTCAAAAGATGGTGCTTAGCCAAGAAAATCGAACATGATTTTGAAAGTCTTGAACAATTAATATTACTTGAAGAGTTCAAGAACTGTGTCCATAGTGACATTAAGAATCACATCGAAGAGCATAAGTTTGAAACCTTGGAAAAAGCTGCTATTGCTGCTGATGAGTATTCCTTAACTCATAAAGTTCCTGCTGTAAGCAAGTCTTTCACTCACCAGTCTGATAGAAAGGTGTTTCAACCAAATACGACTCTCAGTAAAACTCAATCTGGCACAAATTCTAAAAATCAAGCCTCTGAGAGACTTGATTCAAAATCCTTGTCTATTCCTACGTGTACCTATTGTAAGAAAAAAGGACACGTCATTTCTGATTGCTTCAAATTGAAATATAGGCATTAGAATCAAGATAGACCTATCCCAAATGCTCTTATTTCTAAGAGGTCAAGGTCACGGTCATGTATTGAAAACAATACATTTGTTGGATTTGAAAAACCTCAGTCTGATTGTGTTTTGGAGAATTTTGAACCATTCGTGTCGAAGGGTTCTATATCATTCTTGGGTGATTTGGCCAATCCTATCCCTATTAAATTTTTGAGGGATACAGGAGCTTCTCAGAGTCTTTTAGTGTCAGGTATTTTGCCTTCTTCTGAGAAGACCTGTTCTAATGAGGGTGTTCTCATTCAGGGAGTAGAGTGCGGCTTTGTTAATGTTCCTCTCCATTCTGTAAATTTCTCATCAGACTTAGTTTCAGGATCTGTGACAGTCGATATAGTGTCTAACCTACCCATTGAGGGCATTCATTTTGTTGCT